>PVLD010003856.1:0-135139 GCA_004027595.1 Dinomys branickii | reverse complement strand
GCCGCGCTCCCACTGCGCCTGGACCGATCCCCGCTTCTTCCCCGCGGGGATCGTCCCCGGCTCCCAGCGTCTGGGACTTTCCCACGTCTTGCCCCGGCAGCCTGGTCCGCCCTACCACAACTCCCCCGGCATCTCAGAGAAATACGCCCAGTTTAAACTTCCCAGCCGAGGTTCCGGCATTCACGCTCACCAAGTCTGTCTCGAGCTGGTGGTGTTTATTAAGGAGGTTCGCTCCCTTGCTGCTCACCCGGTCGCCATCTTCCCCGGATCTTCAAATATGTGATTTTTAATAATTCCTGCTTTAACTTGTTTTTCTTTCCTGTGGAAGCAACAAGGACTGGTCCTAATTACAAGGAAAACCTTGTGGTAACTAACAGGCTACATGGTTTTGGTGAGCACCCAAGTAAGTTTGAACACACAAACTTTCTGAGTTATGCACAATTTTTCTATCATAAGATGAGGAAAAATAAAAGTTTCCAGGGGGAATTCAGGTAGAAAGGAAGTAAAAAGGGGTCAGCAAAATGGAAAATAGTGGTATAGAGGCTGGCAATTAAGAACAAATATGTTTAAAATAAATATGAGGCCATTGCTATTTTTCTTAAAGAAAATTTTTTAAATTTTATTTTTCTTAAAAAATAAGTACCAGTGACACTTCTGTCCCTTTTCATAGATGCACTTGTTTCCAGGTGTCTCTCTGCCCCACTCCACAAAAAACTATGTAACCCATGAGCAGTGCCTTTTTCCTCACCTTCCAGGCCCATTGTACATTGTTCTTATGTGCCCAGGAAAGACTGGGAGCAGCAGATTGTCACACTTGCCAGGGTAGCTGAAAAATGTGTTCTGATTCTTGCATTTGTTCCTCTGCCTAGGAGATAGTCTTTACATAACATGGGAGGTCTGTGTTGATGACAGTAGCCATGTACTGCAGTTATAGTAGAGTTCTCTGTATTCTGAAAATAGCTTTATTGGGTTAAATAACCCTTAGTTATTGTGTGCTGATCAGGCCAGCAATCTCCCAAGCGAGTGGAGAGTGGGCGGTGAAGGCTTAAATAAATGAGACAACTGAAATGATTTCAGGGCTTCAGGAGCATCTCACTCTCTTACAACTTCAATATTCTCAGAGTTTAGACAAAGACTTCTCTGGGCAGTCTGTATCTATTTTGTTTTCAAACCAAGGAGGAGGATACACAAGAAAACCCAGAAATCTAGCAAGACCTTGGGAGAATTTTCCCAAGTAGTAAATTATGTCAATCAGGAGAACTATCTTATCTTTAGGTTGGTATTTATTGTGGGAGTATAGAGCCTGCTGCTGCAATCTCCTTGTAGTTAATTGGGGTTGGAGCCAAACATCCTCCACTGTGACCTTATCTTGTCCTTTGAGGTGTCACAGCTTCACAAGCCAATATAGGCCTCAGGGTGACCAGAGACTCACAGAGGTGTACTTACTGTGAGTCCACTGCCCATCTTTAGACAAGGTGCCTAAGCTTCGGACAACTCACAAGTAAACATGGAAAACCAATTGGTCGATATTAAATCCTGCTCAGAGCCACTTTGTAGTGGTCTCTAATATAGCTTTATCTTTTTTCTCTTACCTCAAACACAATAGAAAAGAAACAGAGGCAGGTAGTTCCTACACTGCCTGAGCATGGTTAACGGAGCTGATATTTCGATATTGGTAAAGGATCTGTACTTTTCTACATAAAAAGCCAATATTACTCTTGTTTTGTTCTCCTGGAGTGGTTGGAGGATTGCTTTCTAAGAGTCATACATGTTGATAGCTTGGGAAAGAGAGAAGACAATAATTAGTTACTTGGAGTGTACACTGAGGAATTGTCACTTTTGTTTATTGGTATATCCTTAGATGTTTAGAAAGGCAGGAGAGCATCTAAAAAACACAATGATGTACCTGAGATAATGAGGTGATTCTTGGAGTTGTAGGAGGCAGTATGATATTCTTACACACACACACACACACACATACACACACCCCTTGGAGTTGGAACTGAATGTAATTTTAGCTGTTTGTTAAATGTATGAATTTGGGAGAGCACCTAAATTGCCAACTTGTAATTTTCTCATATCTAAAATGAAGTTAGTTTCTATTTTTGTACATTTATAGCTTAAGCCTCTGTGACCCTTGTTGGAGTGTGACCATGGGTAAGAGCATCAGGTGATGGATGAGACTCATTCGAACAATATCCACTTGCCTGAGGTTGAAGAGCTGCCCTGAAGGTAATTAATTCCCTGGGAAACAGCCAAACATTGAGCTACAGAGCTTCATTGCCATGTCACTCACACGGGTCTCTACCCGGCCTGTGGATGTGTGCCTTAGCTCAAAGGAGAAAAAGGATGGGAATAAAAACCAGAAAGAACACCTTGACAAAGCTCTTGGAGGGGTATTAAGTTATAGGTGCCACTGCTTAGGGGCCCCTCTCACAGGTTTCATCACACACAGGAGAGGGTGTTATTCCCCACTTGGGCAAAGAATTTGACACTTTGAGGTTGCTGAGGAGCTGGTAGAGCTGCAGCAGCATCCAGTGGAGGACTGCAGTGCACAGTCCGGTAGCACCTGCTGGAGACCCGCATGCTCAGTGAGCCCATAGCGATACCCAGCATGGGTAGGCTTACTGGACAAGATTCAAGATTGCCAGCAACTTCTAGAAACACTCACAGGACAACAAGTGTAAATAAACTACTATTGCGGAACATTGCAAATCCCATTGTATAGAATTGTGGATGAATTTAGAAAATGGTTTGGGACTTGTGCATGCTAAGAAAGTGCTCTACCACTGAGCTACACCTCAGCCCTTGGTTAATTAAATTAGACAATAGCGGAAAGCTCCTGGAACCTAGTAGGTGCTCAACAAATGTTATTGTTGTTCTTTGATGAGCTTCTTTAAACAGCAGAAACAGTTGTTCCTTCTTTTGGGTTTTGTGCTTCTTTGTACATTAAAGATATTTATTTTGTAATTTTAACTTAAAATCAACTGAAACTAATTGGATTGAAAATTTAAGTATTTGCCAGCTTTATTATACTACAAAAGAATGGTGACAGAGAGCTTTTAGTTGTTGCATTCTGGCAATGATGATGGGGATAGATATGAGCATAAAATTATCCCTAAGACTAGCACTTGGAATCAGCCACAGGAACAAAAGTTTAAACTATATTTATGTGGGTATACTTCTTTATTGCTTAAAATACTATAAAGTAAGCTAGCAGGACATATCTGAAAGAAAGAGCAGATGCTTTGAAATTCAAAGTAGTACATATTTCTTTAGACACTACACGTAAGATCAGAACATTGTAATTTGTTTAACGCTTAAAACCCAGCAAAGTTTTGGAAGGATGAAGAATGTCTGAGGAAATCGGATCAGGTTTAAGGTGATGAGAAGACCAGGTGGGAGAAAATTCTTTTGAATCCTTCCAGAGTGCCCAAAGAAATCCTATCAAATGTATTACATTCATATGCATTCCACAGGTATTATTTGTGTTAAAATTTGAAAAGCGTTGTACAGGTTTGCAGTTGCAATGATAATGTATCCATTCCGACTGGGCAGTTGTCTGTTTGTATTTCTGGAGCCTAGATTTTTCTCCCCCAGGTCTCAAACATCTTCACAAATTTTCCAAACTCTCAAAGATCTAGACAGTGACGGAATGAGCCTGAGACATACAGATAGAAACAGAAAGAAAGAAGCCAGGCCCAGGCACAGCTGGAGCCCACCACATCCCTCTGAACTGAAAGCAAAGGCACTAAGGCGTTTGCCAGAGAAGTGGAAGCTGTGAGTCCACAAAACACAATGCGAAACGGTAGATTTGACGGGGAGAAAATGCAATTATATTAAAGATGTGAACGTGGGACTTCCTAGCTAAAAAAATTAGAAAGCTTCAAGGGCAGATTGAAATATTGACATGAAATTAGCAGAACTGAGGGAGATTTGGTTTTCATTGTGAGGAAAAGGGGAAGTCAGGTCATGATGTTTCTGACATCGATTTTTCTCATGTATTCTGCAGCGTAACTGCCACTCCGAGGGCGTGAGATGCTGCATGACCTCCCTAGAGACATAAAAATGCGGCCATGTGTGTGTTCTTGGAAGAAGGATGGTCAAGAATAACGAAATAGGTTTGCAGCTTTTTTGTTTTGTTTGAGAGAGGGTCTTGCTCTGTAGCTTAGGCTGCCATCAAAGTCACGGTCCTCCTGTCTTCGCCTTGATTGCCGGCATGAGCCAACACACCCACCCAGGTCTGCAATGTAGCACTTTCAAATTTAACTTTTAAAAGAGAAAAAAGATGACAACCACTGAAACACAAGTTTTAAATTCCCCCATATCAGTCAAAGTGCTCCTGGAAATGTTAAATGTTACATATAGACAAAGGAAACAATTCCAGTCAGAGCCTGTAAGGAGCCTGGGGAAGAAATAGGAGGAAAGGGTTTAGGACCCAATATGGAAGCTCAGGAAAGTTTGAGACAGGAAAGTGAGACAATGTGATGTCACGATTAAAGGTCAAAGAGTTTTACTTCATCAAATGAAATTAGGTCTCCTCTGCTCCACATTTTCTTAGTACATTAAGGCAAGACAGCAAAAAAAACTGTGTGTACTTAAAATAGAAATTATCGAACTTGAAGATAAGAACTTGGAGCATCATGAAAGTGCCAGAGGAGTGAGTGTGAGAGAAAGTTCAAACGCCATAAAGACCAACCCCTGGCAGGTATGGAGAACCTACTGGGAACTTGATAAGAACTGGAAATATCATGGGAAAAAGCTTCAGTATAGTCAAAGCAAGAGGAAGTTCAGTGGCATAATTAACTGTCACTTATTGAGCACCTAGTGGGAACTTAGCACTGGAACTGGCCTCCTTACGTATTTACTGAGTTTAATCTTCCCAGCTGTATTTCAGAGGGTTTTATTATCTTCCTTTTATGGAGGAAGTACTTAGAGGTCCAGGTCATATGAGTAGTAAGTGGCAGAGCTAAAATTTGGATCAATTCTGCCCCATTCCAGGATGAAAAGCCTCCCTGCTCAGTGCTGATTAACTGAGATTGGAGCTGGGACTGGCTAGTTTGGCATGGAGTTCCCGGGAGGGCAAAACATTAGACCAACCTAATAACAAAGGAAGATGACTTTTGGGAGGGAATAAGAAAATACAGACATAAGTATATAAAGGTGCTATAGAAGGACAGCAGACACAGAAGAAAGCAATTCAGTGGTGCATGCCTGTAATCCCAGCTGCTTGGGAGGGTGGGGCAGGAGGCTTGCAAATTTGAGCCCACCTTGGATAATTTAATGACTTAATGAGACCCTGTGTCAAAATAAATAAATGCCAGTCAATCAATCAATCACTCATGAAATGCTACTAGAATTGCACCAGTAGCCGTAGGCAGTCCAGATGGGTCCAACCTGTGACCCACCACTTTTGTCTTCTTTTGAAAAAGTATTGTAATAAAATACCTAAAAATAAGGTAAGTTTTGTTACTTATACATTTTAACTATGGTATGTACTTTTTTATAAGTACATAATGCAATTCTTTTTCGCTAAAAAATGAGTGAACAAAACAAAATGGCAGGTGTAATTTTTCCTGGGAGATCTCCTCTTTATATGGTGCATTAGGTTAAGTTTACATCGTGAATCCTCGTCCTGTTCTTAACTCCGGATTCAAATATCCAATCTCTCTTGACATCTCTGCTGGGCTGTGGAACAGATGTCCCAAATCCAGCAGGTCAGAGCTCTGGATTTCACCCCCCCTACACACACACTTTGTTTCTCTTCTGGTTTTCACCGTTCTGGCACATGGAATTAATGATCCATTCATCGCTTTATCAAGATTCCAGGGGTCCTGCTTAATTTTCACCCCATCATTGCAGCCAATAGTCAAGCAGCGGTGCTGACATATTTCACTTCTCGTTTCCCTGCTGTTATCACCCTAGTCCGCGCCTTCACCTCTGGCCCCAGATACCGTCAAATCCTCCAAACTAATCTTCCTGCTTCAGCTTCTGTCTTCTTACCATGCATTTCCAGTCCAACAGCCAACACACTTTACAAAAAAGAAAAAAGAAATGAAATCAGATTATGTGCTACTCTTCCCTAAAACTCCTGGTGTCTTACTGTTTATTCAATATGGGAATAAGAACATAGTATATTTTTACATTTTTTATTAGTACATATTTGCAGTAAATAATGATCACATCCCTGTTAGGGAGTTGCTACGTGCACATAAAAGCTGAATTATTTCACCTCCTTTCTCCCCTCTCTCTCCCATTTTCATTGATTTTTGCTTCTTTCATTTCCACTTGCCTGCTTTAAAGTTACTTTGCTCTTGGTTCCTATCGTTTTGAGGATTGATCTTAGGTTATATTAGGAGGCTGGATTTTCTTTTTCTTTTGCGGGGGGGGGGCAGTAGGGGATGGAGTATTACAATGTAGTTTAGGCTGGCCTCAAACTCACTATGTGGCTGTGATGGTTGATACATTGTGTCAACTTGGGGAGTCTAGAGGTTTAGCTGAGTGACTCAGCAGGAAGCCAGGATGCTTACTTTGTACACATCCTGAGCCTGTGGAAGAGGAGGGCATGAAGACTATGTGAGAGGTACACGACCCCTGGGTGGGGGTAGCCTGTTTACAATGCAAGGGAAGGAAAGAGGCTGCTTGCCTTTCATTCCTCCCTTTTGCTGGTTGTTTTTGCTTTGCTCTGTTGCCATGAACATTCACCCTCTGCCATGTGCCACTCTGCCTCTAAGCATCCAAGTACGGACTGAAACCTCCACAAACTGTAAGCTAAATAAAGCTTTCCTTTCTTCCTTTTGGGTGTTGGGTATTTTGTCTCAGCAACGAGAGAAAAGTAACCAAGACATTGGCCCAGGCCGCCTTGAACTCAAGGCAAGCCTCCTACCTCAACCTCCCAAGTGCAGTGCTGGGATCACAGGTAAGCACTGTCATGCCTGGCAAGGCTGAATTTTTTTAACCTTCTCTGTTAGCTGGCTCCCTGGAATGCCTTCTCACCAGGGGAGATAGAAGTACAGCTACTCCACGTGGTCTCTGCTGCCATCAAGCTAGGTGTTCTTAGTATCATGTGCAAGGGTGGGGATGCAGGCTGCCCAAAGGTCTCCACTGATGACTCCTTGGATGGGAGGGATTGGAGAATTGGTTACTGAACTCTATGTGGGCTCTCCTGACACCGTGGTGAGAGTATGTTTTCACAGCTTCATTACTAATTATTCCTGGAGCATTGCAAAAGTCCTGATTCTCTAGCCCAGTTCCTTGGTCGCCACCTGGGGATAGTGGTAGAGAAGCCTGTTTAATATCACTTGAGGGTACAAGTTCAGGATCCAATGTGGTCTCCACTGACACCCTGGTGGGAGGTGGGATGCTTACTGCCCATCGGTGAAGGTGAAATTTCTGGCTCGCCTTGTGGCCTTCTCCCGTACTACCTTGGGGTGGGGAACTTCAGGGGCTTTTATGACCAGGCAAGGGTGGGAACCTGAGCTGCTCACTTAGCCCTTCCTGCTGCTGTGGCTGGTGGGCCCAGGTCCCCCCACACCCATGGTAGTTGGCTGTAGTAGAGCTGAACGTTTATGTGGTTAAGCTGCCCCTCTCTGGTCCTCTGAACAGAGAGGCAGGCTTTTGCTGGACATGGTTTCACCTGCACTGGATGTCTCTAGATAGCCAGTGTCTTCAGTCCCAAGAGTGGGCTACAAGAGGCAAAAAGAAACCCCAGGGAACTTCCCACCACATTGTTTATTGGGTTCTGAGTCTCCTCCTTGGTCTACCTTTGTCTCTGCACCTTTCAATCTTTTTATGTCTGTTTCCTATCTAGCATCCAAGCCTTTTGGCGTCTTCAGCAGGAGGAACAGAGAAAAGGACATCTACTCTATTTTTCGAGAGGAGAAAGTGTACCACGGAATTTTATGGCTGATTTTCTTCCTTCGTGACTAGGTTGTACTCTCGATCCTTAACTCATACATAGCATGCTTAATTAAGGAGGTCAGATGATCTTTATATGGCATTAAATTAACTGAGAAAGGGACAGTTAATATTGGAACTAGCGTCCAATGTTGTGGAGGAAGCGAGCTTTACGGTAGGTGCATTCATGGTCCAGTGCAAAGCTGCCCTGTGAGAAGGAAAGTTAAAGAGAAGAAAGAGAAACGATGAGGAAAACATGCAAAGAACATTTATCTGGGTGCCTCCTCTGCAGTAGTGGAGCAGCACATGGGTTATGAATATGGAATAAGCCTCTTAGTACACAAACGGCCTTATCTAGTTTAGTCTACATGTGGCTCAGAAAGCGCTTGGACACATAAAATGAATTTGGTATGAACAGTGCAATTACTGGGCTGGGGATATAGCTCAGTGTAATAAGTGCCTGCCTGGCAAGCACAAGGTCCTGAGTTCAATCCCCAGTACCGCAAAAAAACAAAAAACCAAAAACAGTGCAATTACTAAGAAGGTGAAAGGAGAGAACTGACAACCTCAGACTTAGGTATTTCAGATTCTGTAAGTTTCTCCAGGAGCAAATTAAGGCCAGTAATGAAAGTTTCTATTTCACAGCAGAGTATTTTATGGGGGATTAAACATTTTAGATTAATATTATAATAATGTTACTTTGCTGGCAGTTCTCATTTCTTTACTTTCGATTAAGTGTGATGTGTTACACTGCAAAATAAAATCCTTGTTGCTTGGGCAGCAATTTATTCTGTATTAAATATTTTCACACAGTAACCTCTAGCAGAAATCTTACATTGGTACACTTAAGTTTCATTAACTCTTATCTGTTTTGACAGAGACAAATCTAGGTTTACCCTAGCTGGACTGAGTCACTTTGACAGTTAGTAATCACAGTCATGGAATGATATGCTGAGGGGGACAGCATTGCACGTGAACACTAGATGGAGGTGAGATGTCTCTTGAGCCTACTGTTTCCAAATATCTTTCTTGGAGTGAAATACCAAAGTCCGCTTATTTTTTCATAGCACGGTTCTTAATTAGAAGGAGTAAGCCACAAGTAGTCACCAAGAACTTCATTCCAATTAGATTTTTTTACTTTTAAATTCTTCTAATAGTGCATGTTCGCAGTGCATAACGCTCAGCTCCCCCGCGTGGAGCTGGCGCGTGTACGTAACACATCGTTACCGCTTTTTCATCCTCTTCGCCGTCCCTCCCTTTCCCTTCCATCCCTTTCCCATCTGAGAAAGATCTGTCTCTCAATTAGGCTTTCAAATTAATCAAGAATCCCAGAAGGGGACACAGGACCGTGCAGGTGGGGTGGGGGTGGAGAAGCCACCTGGCTTCTTTCCAGTGCCTCTGCAGCGTGCTGTGGTCAGTTCCTGCTGACCCTGCCCGGGGGGCGGGGTCGGGGAGTCCAGCCCCACCCTACGAGACTCTGCCCATCCTCTGCTGGCAGAAGGAGAAAGCTCAAGAGACAGTAAAAGCTATGAAGAGTGCCGGGAAGACGCCCGGCCGCTGGGAGGAGGAGGCACTTTGCAGAATTTTAAAAGCAGCCCTTTAAATCTGACTTTTTTTTTAATTGCTGAAGACATCTCTAATGACCAAAAGGCCCACCCATGCTTTCCCCCGACAGAACCACCATTCCTTGTGCTGGCTGCTGACTGCGCACGGAAGTCCTCCGGAGGCTCGGGCTCCCTCTGGAGGTGGCTCTTGACAACAGTCGTGGCCGCTGTGACCTCATCTTGCTTGTAATGATTAGTGTAGAGATGTCAGTTATGCTCAAAGCAATATAAGGCGAGGTCTTTTAGAGACTTCTGGGAAAGGTTTCTTTAACCTTAAAAAAAGAATTATAAGGACAGAAAGGGTCTCTTTCTGCCTCTGGCTGTAACTTTAAAGAAATGCGCGGGCCAGCAGCAGGCACTGCACCACAGCCTAAGATGAAACCAGCATGGACGGTGTCATAGCCACTGAGTTCACTGAGCAAGCATCCCTACTTTTGCTACTTTAGTTTCTTAGATAAAAGAAATACATACTTATCTTATAGAATACTGATGTTTCAAAATAGGCATTCATTGCAGGAAGACTAAACGGAACTAATTAATATATATATGCATTACCTCACATAAGTACTGTTTTGGGGTGTCGCGAGAAGACCTAAAACCTACTCTCCTAGGGATCTTTAGGAATAAGTACATTGTTATCTTCCTCCTCAAACCTGATAACCACCACTCTACTCTCTGATTATATTTCAACTTTTTTGATTTTACATGTAAGTGAGAACAGTTGGCGTTTATCTTTCTGTGTCCAGCTTAGTTCACTTTAGATAATGTTCTCTCAATTCATCTAGACTGTTGCAAATGTCAGAATTTCCTTACTTTTCAGGGCTGAATAGTATTTCCTTGCAGGTGCAGTTGTATAGGAGACCATGTTTTGCTTATCCATTTATACACTGATAGATAAATTTAGCTTTTAGAAAATCTATGTGGAAAGTATATTTTTATTGATGTCAGTACAGTAACAGCTTATGTATCTCTCAGTTGCAGCTAAACTAGCTATAAAGTTTTGAATGGCAGTTTTGTTTACTGACTAAAATCATAGTGCTTCTACTCAAGAAAAGGGGGAGTAAGGCACACAGAAAATTTCACATTTAATCTAAATATAATGAAGAGGCAACCCATTTATTCAGGACCCCTCCTGTCTCCCAGGAGCTATTCTTATTCTCCGTTCCTATTCTCCAACAAATTTTCCTTCTTAAAAACAAATAAATAAATATAACTAAGAAAGAAATGGGTATTATAAATGCAATTCCCATAATTTCTTATTTTAATTATTTTGGGTAAAAATTTTCTCAAATCTTACGAGAAACAAAAAATATATTGCATTAAAATCTGGAATGTGTTTGGGCGAGGTGTTGCACACCTATAATCCCAGCACTCGAGAGGCTGAGGCAGGAGGATCGCTGCAAGTTGGAGACCAGTCTGGGCTACAAAGTGAGCTCACAGCCGGCCTGAACTGGATAGCAAGACCCTATCCCAAAAAGACAAAAGAAAAATCTGGAATGTGCATGTAGGCTTCAGTGTGCCAGCTTGCTTAGTCTCCAGCAAGCATTACAGCCCCATATAGGTTCCCATGGACACAATTTGCTTTGATTGTGATTGAACTAGAATTGACTACATCCGGGGAGCTCAGGTCTCCAGCCCCTCAGGAATCATCCTCCCTCTGAATAAAGTCCCCTACTGAGGACGGTCTGGGCTCTGTGAGGGGGTCTAGAGTCACCGAAGGAGTGACACTGTGAGGCAGTGAGAAATGGGGTAGTTTCAGGGTTTGAAAGATCAAAGGTACAACGTGGAGTGAAACGTTAATAGCACAGTCTGTGAGCAGGTATGCAGAGAGGAAAGGTATGGTGAACACACAGGCAAAACGAATGAGGTTCACCCAGCATTTGGGACACATCCACCATGTTCTCATGTACGTTAAAATCATTAGCTGAGTGAAGGGTGAACTATCACTGTCAAAATAAGCTACATAAAGTACTTAGCTGCATGTTCATGTAACAAATTACACCTCATACATAGCATTGTAGTAATCATCAATTGTTTTGGAGACAAAAATAAACAAAGTATTTCTACCAAAAGAAAATATACTAATCTGAGAGACTTCCTTCCCTAGTTCTTCCCTGGGAAAAAGTAGCTTCCTCAAAAGTGGGATCCAAATGACTCCCAGCCCCTTCTCCTGCTGGCCTATGGCCAATGTCTTGTACTAAGAAAGTAGCAGAAATCTTCATCCTTTCATGGTCACAGCCAGATTATCATCCCTTCATTCCTGCATAGTTGAAAGCATTTGTTTGTCCAGGATACAAGGAAGAAATGGTTCCCAGTGTAAGAGAAACCACATTGTTGTCATAAGGAAAGCTCTAAGTGGTTATTTTGACCTGAGGTATGTGTCCATGCTGGACATCAATGTCAGTTAATAAGCTTTTCTTCTCTGCTAATTCAAATATTATAAATATATGTGTGTGTATTTTCAATTTATTCACAAAGCACAATGAAAACATTTCCAGACCACCTGTCAATAATATGGTTTAATTCAAAAGATTCTCTTAGAATATCGTTCCTGATTGGGTTTTTCTAGTAGACCCTGGAACTGTCGTTTACTGTGACTGAGAAAATTCCACTTCTACTAGTTCTTTTTACCTTCACTTCAATCTATAAAATTTTGCTGAGAAAGATTTAATTAATGATCAAATTAAGTTAGCAACTTTCTGCACTTTTCATCGTATTTACTATTTTCCAGAACAGATAGCTATATATCACTTGGTCTTTTAAAAGTTTAATATATTTTTAAGCTTTGCTGAATCTTTCTACTGTATACCCCATAACCATTTTACACATTTTATATTCTTTATTTTTTATGGATCACCTTTCTGCCGCTGATAAAAATCTAAAGAGAAAGAATGCTGTACTTAGCTTTATGGCTTCTGTTACAAGCACAGCCTTTTAAGTTAAAGGGTTTGATAATATGTTAGGGAAAATTACCACCTATATTAATGAAATAAAACATGTAAGAATGGATTTAAAATGGAACCTGAATAAATTTATTTCTGTTAGCACTCTAAAATTCGTGTGTTTTGGCAAAGGCTCCTTGAATGTTTGAGTTTTCTGTTTTCATTTAAGATGAATCTGCAGCACAAAGCCTGTGTCTCTGTGAGATTTCACTGCCTGTTGTTAACAGGGCCGCTCCATCCAGAATCACAGTTCTACGCGTTCCTCAAGACTGCAGTTCCTTCAGCCGGAAATGGCCGCCATTCACACTGGCTCTGTGACTCCAACCTGCCAAGGGTCAATCTCTCATCACGTCTGAATGCAAGAATCACTATCAAAATCGGTTTCAGAGACCCAGCCATTGCTTTCGTAGGGCATCCAGAGGGACTCAGCCCTATACTGCTTTTGATTTAGATAAAACTGGATCCAAGCTCAAAAATGATAAAATAAATAAATTATAGTAAAAGTACAGAACTGCAGAACACAACTAACAAATGACTATAATGTACGCTTTAGACACCAGAGTTTGAAATTCTGGAAGTTTTTGAGAATTGAATCATAAGCGAGATGAGGATGATTCGTTTGCAGGGAAAAAGACTGAGGCTCGTACATCTGTCCAAACAGGCTTAGAGTGCTGCTTTCAGTGGGAGCATAGGAAGTCACAGCGGCAGAACCTGGAGAAATGTGATCATACACAGATTTGAAAATTTAGCTTGTCATAAAGAAAAAATATTTTAAATGATGAGAGCTAGCCCCAGCGATTCCTGATGCCCGCAAACTGAGCATCCTTTTAACATATCATCCAGCAATGGGTTATCTTTCCCACTGCTAAATTCCATTTTTTCCTGAGTAGATCTGTACCACAGAAATCTTTTACTCACTGTAATATTCACTGGATGAGTCTTCACAGAAAAAGTTTTTCAATCTTTGACATCAAATATTTTATATTGCAGTTTTGTTGGATGTGTACTTTGATTCTAGATTTCACATAAACATATCACTGATCTAGTTGTTAAGAGATTAATAAATTTATGCTGGGTCTGGTGGCACACGCCTATAATCCCAGCACTCAGGAGGCTGAGCCAGGAGGATTGTTGTGAGTTTGAGACCAGCGTAGGCTACAAAGTGAGCTCAAGACCAGCCTGAACTACATAGCGAGACCTTATCGCAAAAGGACAAAAAAAAAAAAAAAAAAGAGATTGACAAATTCTAATGTTTTTCTATGTATCTTGTGTTTATTTAAATATTTTACCAAGGGAGCAAGAACTACATTAATATCTCTTTAAATCATATTTGATAAAATATTTATTATTTTAAATTGACAGAAATAGATTATTTTTAAAAAATGTACAGCTGGGTGTGGTAGCACATGCCAGTAATCCGAGAATTTAGGAGGCTGAGGCAGGAGGATCACATGAGTTTGAGGTAAGCCTGGGTCACATAATAAGCTCAAGGCCAGCCTAAACTATGAAGCAAGACTTTGTCTTAAAATAAATGTACAAAGTGCTACATTTAAAATGAAAGAATAGGGTCAGAGATACAGTGCAGTAGGCATAGTGCCTGCCTCAAAAGTGCAAGGTCCTGAGTTTGATTTCTGACACCAAAAAAAAAAAAAAAAAGAAGGAATAATAGTGATATAGAACACACTGGAGAAGCTAAAACAACTAGAAAATAGTGAATAAAATGTACTGGAAGAAAATATAACACAGGTTTCGTTATAAATGACAATTATATTTTGCTGAGAAATACCAAAAAACTGTTATGTTTATTTTTTTATTATTATTTTTTTTCGGCAGTACTGGGGATCGAACTCAGGACCCTGCACTTGCTAGGCAGGCGCTTATTCCACTGAGCTATATCCCCAGCCCCAAACTGTTATGTTTAAAAAATGAAAGATAATCAAGTGGATGATATTGAGAGGTGTGTCAGAAAAAACAATGAATTTGACAAGACTTGTTTTTCTAAATTCATAAAAGAACTAGTAAAAATCTGTCACCTAAAACCAGACTTAAGATTTTAAAAATAACTTTTCCAGATTCTGAGCCTTCATGTTTAGCCTATTAGAAAATAGCTATGTCTTCAGTGTGTGTGTGTGTGTGTGTGTGTGTGTGTGTGTGTGTGTGTGCGGGCACACACAAAGGGAATTTTTAGATGAAGAGATGGGGAACTTTTTTCATTTCAGTTATGGAAATTCTGTTAGAAAATTATGAGGAAAAAGACTTTTAAAAGATACTGCACAGAAAATACAAGGTCTTCAATGAAACCCTGGAACAACTGTCCACAGGATAAAAGATCCTTCTGTCATGTCCAAGATCAATTAATTCAAACTTTGAAGGCTTGTAAGCACTTTTTCTTAGATCTTTAGATAAGTCACAACATAAAAGTCACTGCCATGTTGTCATTTTAGATATATCGTCTCAAGGGACATCCAAATTTGACAACAAATTTAGTCAACATGTAGCCTAAAACAATGGAACTTGTGGCATAGACAGTTTTTAATTTTTATGTCTGAAAATTTCATTTCTGTCACACTAGAGTGTTCTAGCTATGTTAATCAAAAGTCCAGTTTTACTGGAATTCTAAAACAAGAAACACAATTCTTTTTCTGCTTTGTTCCTATCTCTGACATGACTGAAATTGTGTATGTCCAGTTTTCTGAGCAAACTATTGTTGGAGACCATGACGAAGCAGCTCTGAGCAGGATTTAATTTTACCCAATCGGCTTTTCATGTTTACTTGGGAGTTCCCTGAAGCTTAGGCCCTTGTCCTTTGATGGGCAGTGGACTCATAGTAAGTGAACCTGTATGAGGCACTGGTCCCCACTGAAGCTGGGACGCCTCAAAGGGCGAGATAAGGCCACAGCTGAGACATTTGGCTCCAACCCCAATTATCTATAAAGAGGCTGTAGCTGCAGGTGAAGGCCTTCCTGGAGAGAACATAGTTCTCCTAAATTAATGTAAGTATGACGTGCAGCGTTCTGTAAAGGGTTTCCCAAGTCCTGCCAGATTCCTGCATTCTCTTCAGTATCCCTCTCCTTTGTTTGAAAACCTAGTAAATATGGGCCATCCATGGAAGTCTGGGTCTTAGTCCAGAGAATCCTAAATTTTTAAGAGAGTTGGATCCTCCTGGAGCCCAACAACCATTCCAGTTGTCTCATTTATTTAAGCCTTCTCCATCCACTTGTTTGGGAGATTATGGGCTTGATCAGCCTGCAATAACTAAGAATTATTAACCTGATAACTATGAAAACTGTCCCAAATGCAATGAAAATCCTTCAGTGCAGATGGTATGAATCATGGAAAATTTTATGAAACTGCTCAAAGAATTAGAAGAGAGTGAATTCAATGATCATGTGTCTTTTCCAGTGTTGGGTGAGTTGAGGAACAGTTTCAAAAAAATGTACTTTATTGTTAACTTCAATTCAAAATTAAAACTTTGGATGATACAAATCAATAATAATTCTATATATTATTTAACATGAGCCAATATAATGAAGCTATTAATTGAGATTTGCGACATTATTGTAACTGGTTATAGAAACTACAATAAAAATTTGAACTCAGATAAAGAAATACAAATGGCAAATAAATACATGAACAAATGTTCAACATCATTAGTCATTCGAGAAGTGCAAATTAAAACAACACTGAGCTTCCATCTCACCCCAGAAAGAATGGCCGTCATCAAGAAGTCAACCAATAACAAATACTGGAGGGGCTGGGGGCGGCAGGGAGGAACTGTTCTCCACTGTTGGTGGGAGTGTAGACTGGTACAACCACTGTGGAGATCAGTCTGGAGATTCCTCAGTAAACTAGGATTAGAGGTCCCATCATCCCAGCTATTTCCCTTTTGGGTATTTTTCCAGAAGAACTAAAAGCAGCATACCACAGCAATATATGTGCACCCATGTTCATAGTAGTGCAATCTGTTGTACCCAAATCTTGGAAACAACCCAAATGCCCATCAATGGAGGAATGGATTAAAAAGATGGGGTATTTTTATATAATGGAGTATTACTCAACTATAAAGATAAATTCGAGGCTTTTGTAGGTAAATGGATGCAACTAGAGACCATACTTATAAGTGAAATAACTCGGATTCACATGTGTAAACACTGTATTGTCTCCCTAGTGTAAGAACCTGGAAGAGTAAATAAAATCTGAAAGGTACGATAGATACTGCGAATTGGAAAGGAACTGCTTGAAAGGAAAGAACAACTGAGATGAGGAAAAAGAGAAAAGAAAGAAAAGGGAAAAATACGTATATATGCATACACAAGATACTACTAATCTCTATTGGTTTATTGAAAGGAACAGTTAGTGCTTAATTGCTTAATCAATCTTACATGCATATATTTGTTTATCTGAGTAACCAATTTGAAGATAACAATATGTAATACAACAACCATTGTTAACTTCCTATCATGTCTGAAATTCTGTATTGCTTTTATTATTTTTGTGTTGTTTTGTTTATATCTGTGTGCTTGTTAATATGTTTTCATTCTTTTTAAAATAAAAAATAATTTTGAAGAGTATTTTGTTCATATTGGCAAACTGAGAATAAAATGTACTGGAATGTACTTTCCACTGACACAATATTCTCTTGAATTAAATGTTGGTAATACTGAATTAACAAAACAGTGAGTGGACTTGACTTTGAATCTGACACATTTTTCCTTCAAGTTAAATCAATTAGTATTATTATTTTTGCATTATCAAACACTGAACCCAGGTGAGCTACATTCCAAGCACTTTCAGTATTTTTTTTTCAATTAGATTTTATTGAGACAAGGCCTTAGTAAATTTTCCAAGCTGGTTTCAAACTTGAGATCCATCTGCCTCAGTCTCCTGAGTAGCTGGGACTATAGGCATGTGCCACAACACCTGGCAAGTTAAACCAATTCTTAAAAAAATAAAGAATAAGTTTTTTCAATATGTTGCATATAGTCAAAATTTATTTTGGTACTTGAATCAGCTACTGCAAAATTTTAAAGTACATTTGGAAAAATTTAGAGATATAAAACTATTTATATTTCTAATGAATTCTAATGAATTATAATTATAATTATATGAAATCTTAAGTAGATCAAAAAGAATGAAGTTAGTGTCCTGGCTGAGAAATTTTTGAAGTGCTGGTGTTATACATTCGTTTTCTGCACTGTTTTTAAATCAGGTGTGTATTTTTCAATTATAGAGCTATAATTGTGCAGTGCAGAAAACAAATGTATAACACCAGCACTTCAAAAATTTTTCTGTTGTTTAGATGATGTTAACATGGTAATATTTTGAACATACTGTTAGATTAGAAAAGTATTAAAATTAATTTCTCTTATCTCTTTTTAACAAAGTTTCTAGAAAGTATTCAATTACACATGTTGTACACATAATAGTATTTTATTTCTATTGAGCAGTTATGTTTCACATTAATTCATGGCTGGCTCCACACTAAACATAAAATATTATGAAAGACATTTGGTTAATCTGATATAACAGTTGGTTACTTTAAAAGTATCGTTTTTTATTATAAAGAGGAAATCACTAAATTAAGAAATAAAGCTAACAAGTTTCAACAAAGGCTCTTCTATGTACTACCTTTATGTCCTTTGTCAGTTTTATTAACATCTTCAGGACAAATGGGGAAAAGAAGCTTATTTTGTAGCATTGTTATGGGGATCAAACTAGTAAAGCACATAACATACTTGGCACAGGGCTCAGTACATAGTTACCACTAAAGCTGTGGTTAATGATTACATCTATAAGTCAATAAGAAGCCAAACTAAGAAGCAATCAAAGTAATAAAGAGGAGGCAATGGATTGCAAGCACTTTTAAAATGGAGATTAAATGTAACAGTATAACAGAAGCAGAAATAAAGAGGGCAATTTCCAAGTTTCCACCTTTCAGGGAATGAAGGTGGAAGATTAAATCTATGGGGAAAATTATGAATTTAATTTTAAAAGTGTTGAGCGTTAGGTGACTGGAAATTTAAGAGGAGATGATATCAGCAGGAAAATCCAAGTCAAGAACTAAAATGATCAGGCTGAATTGTCAACAGGGAATTAGAATTCACAGGTCACAGATGGGAGGTGTGAAGGAGACTGGGAGGCAGCATAAGAAGATAGTTATGCTAGGTGGGTGTGGTGGTGCACACCTGTGATCTCAGCACTGGCTGCTATGATTTGTATCCGTACGCCCCTTGCCCAACCCCATATGCACATAGATGGGACTTCTAGAAGGTGGCTGGATCATGGGTGATACTGGATTAGTCCAGAGATCAAGTGAGCATCCTGTAGGTGTGGATGGGGGACTCACTGAAGAGGGAAGACCTACCCTGGGTGTAGGTGGTACCAACCAGTAGGTTTGTAGCCTGGACGGAATAAAAGGGGAAGGACGAAGGCTCCTGATTCCTGCCTGCCGTACCACGAAGTGCTTCTCCTCTGCCGTGCCACCCTTCCTTCTTGCAGCCAGCCAAACAGGGACTGAAACCTTTATAAACTGTGAGCTAAAATAAACCTTTCCTCCTTTCACTGGTGGGTGGTGGGTATTTTGTCCCAATAATGAGAAAGTAACTGAGACAGAGGCTGAGGCAAGAGGACCATGAATTTGAGGCCAGCTACATAGGGAGACACTGTCTCAAAGACAAACCAACATGAGCTCCCAAAGACAGCTAGTTGACGAAGGAAATCTGGGTACCCTAACACCCCGAAGGAGAAAGAAAGATGGAGAGACGGAATCTAAACACCCCGAGAAGGGGAAAAATAGAAAGATAAACTGAAAACCTAAAAAGGATGAATTTCTCAGCAGGCCTCAAAATTTGTGAAAGAAAACAAGAGCATGTCTTGGTGAAAGACATACTCACCAAGGCTTCCCTGCTAAAATGCTGAGTCACAGGGATTAGGAACCTGTAGTAGAGAACCATCTGGCAACACCTTACTGCAGTCTGACCTCATGAGGTTAAAACCGTTGTGTTCCCAGGAGTGATGATGGCTCCATCTTCCTTTCACACCCCTGCAGAATGTGTCAAAGGTAAGGAAAACCCACTGCTAAAACGTTGAGCAAAATATTTCCTAGAAAGAGAAGACATGCACAGAACAGAGAACTCAAAATGACGTCAAGTTTATGGCTCCTGAGAAACCTGGATCAATTAGAAAAGCACTGTTTCAATTCTTCACCTGCATCTAGTGCTGCTTGCAGGTCCAATCTGAAGGCTCTGTTCTGAACCCTTCATTTACATGTCAGCACAGTCAATCAAAGTCTCTGTTTCTGATCCTTCATTTACCTCAGAGGGAGAGGTCAAGTGAGTTTCTGGAGTGAGGCCAAGTGAGTTTTTGATAGGACAAATGTCCCAAAGCCTATTGCATGAAGTCAAGATCAGTCCAGGTACTTTGGATACTAAAGACCCCTTTCATCGCCATCAGGGCTGCGATGAGCCTTTTCAGTGGCCTGCTCTTGTCCTGTAGAACATACTTCTTCCTTCAATAAACACATAACCACACTACCGTTTTGGTGTGTCTTGTCCAGTTCTTGTTCAGAACACCAAGGACCTGGTGGGTCAGCAGCAGCATTTGTCCCAAATAGGATCTTGACAGAAGCAGTATAACAGAAAAACAGTAATGAGAAGCATAAGGGCAGAAGGAAAAAACCACGTTTGTGGCAAACTAAATGTGAATGATCTGAATTCTATTAAATGACAGACTGTCAAGTTACGTTAAAAATAAAAACACTATAAATTAATTAAACATAATTGTAACAAAATTATTTCATAAAAACGCTGATCTGACGACAGCACTTTATCTTTTGGTGAGTAAATAGAATTCAGACCAAGTGATGGTGATCAATGAAAATGATATAGAAATGTAAATATTTAATTAGAAAACATGTACTGTGTCTTTCTATCTCCTAATAGACAGTATGGCAAGTTGAGTGGTCCAGTAAGTTATAGGATTAACATAAAATGTATCTCTAACTTATTTTAACTAATTGCATGTATTTGATAAAATTGTAAGACACCCCATTCTTGCAGAAGACATATTTTTATGCAATACTATAATCTTTAAGATGGTAAAGCTACTCTTTATATTTTGGGACATCATGATTTGAGTGAGTGTTGAGTGAGGAGGAATTTAGTGAAAGATAATCTTACAAACACAAAAATATGTACCTTTTTAAAGTGGATAATAAACTGATTTCTTATTAAAATTTAATATCAAAGTGATTAGCATCAATAACCTGTATTGTAAGTTCTTGAAAGACAGCATATCCCCTTCATGACTCTATCCCTTCACTATGTCTAGTGCCACATACTGAAAGGTGGGAAGAACTCAAATTTGTCATGACAGGTCAAATGATTTTTTTCTGATGTTCTTTGTGTAAATTAATTTTTAAAAAATTTTTATTTCTCTTGATTTGTAGTAGATATGGATATTTTACACATTATCCCAAGTAATCAAACTTGTTAAAATTTGAGGTCAATACAAATTTAATTATAGTATCAGTTTGTAAGGTAAAAAAATAAAATAAGGAATTTAAGTTAACTGATAACTGAGGGACAGAAAAAATTGAGTCGAGTTGTTCACATTGATAAAAGGACAACCTATAAAGAAGGTACTGCAATCTTAAAGTTTAGGTACTAACTCACGTGCAATCAAATTATATAAAATAAAGTATGAAGATAAATGAACAGAAATAAAAATAGCAGGAGAGAACCATATACTATCAGGTGCAATACACAGTGAAAAGAAAAAAACTACGGTTTTCACTTCAAAAATACAATTAA
Organism: Dinomys branickii; assembly: GCA_004027595.1. Classification (NCBI taxonomy): domain Eukaryota; kingdom Metazoa; phylum Chordata; class Mammalia; order Rodentia; family Dinomyidae; genus Dinomys; species Dinomys branickii. The sequence goes on along the minus strand of PVLD010003856.1, from coordinate 113,887 downwards.
CAAAGCCGGGCGTGGTGGTGCATGCCTATAATCCCAGCACTCGCGAGGCTGAGGCAGGAGGACCTTTGCAAATTCGAGGCCAACCTGGGCTACAAAGTGAACTCAAGGCCAGTTTAACTGCAAAGCAAGACCCTGTCTCAAAAAGACAAAAAAAAAAAAAAAAACCAAACAATTAACAATACTCAACATAGCTATAAATTGATGTAATATTTTGAGGAGTTTATTGTACTTCATTTTTCAAAATCCATGAGCTATTTAAAAATATTGGTTACAAATAAAATGAATAAAATCCCAAAATTGTGCAGGTCACATTCTCCAGTCCAAATTCATGATTGGAAATCAGTGTTGACACCGAAACAACTAAAACAGGAAACTAAGACAGGAAAATAGCTAAACAGGAAACATCACAAATAAACAGGAAAACATCGCAACTACCTAAAACTTTACAATTTACGACTTACAATGAAATCTATTTCCAATGAAATCTATCTACAATGAAATAGTCATAGATTATTCATCAACTAATAAAATCACTGGAACATTTTGAAAGTTTAGCGGTGGACAAAGCTGTAACAGTAAATACAGTAAAAATATTTTATTTGAAAAAGAATCTAAAATGAACTGAGGAAAACAGGAAAGTTTTGAAAATCTTGGCTCTACTTCAGCTCCTGTAGGACTTTATCATCGGTAAAATGGCAATTCACTCCTTTATACATTTGCAGAACGGAATGCAGGAATACAATGTTTACCAAAGTGCTCGGCCCACAATTTTTAGTAAAATACCAGGCTCGGGCTTAAAAAATACCAGCAATGTTTTCTTGACTACTCAACATCTGATGCCAAAGCATCTTAAATTGAGACATACAAGTTTATTCTTGCTAGGGCAGCGATTTCCCCAAACAAATTCGTCACCCCGCATCCCCAGCTAAGTGTGTCTTCTCCAAGCGCCGAGCCGGGGAGAGGTTCACGCAGCACTTTGGCGGATTCTACGCTTTCTACACGCCTGTCTCTGTATAGACAGGACTGGTTCCCGCCTCATTGCTTGGCTGGTCCTGGTCGCCAGCCCCTTTGTCGTCCCGCTCCCCTCAGGGTGGGATCACACCACTGCACAGGCGTCCCGCATACGTTTTTACTGAGCTTATTAGCATCCACATCCCCTTTAAGGCCTGCAGGGTTCTGAGCAGGGCGTTCACTTGGAAGCGGGGGTCATTTTCTTGCTGCACGGGTATCGCCATTTCAGCACGCTCCTCCCGGCCGGAGGCCAGGGACCACAGCGCCGCTGAGTGCTGGCGACTTAAGGAGTCCAGGATGGCCGCGATCGCAAAGGCGATCAGCGCTGCCAAGGGCTCGGGGAGGGCACACGCCCTCTCCGCGTGACCAACTTTATACAGAAAGCCACCGTAACTATATAAGCCACCGCTTTCAGCCGGCCTTGCCTTTGGCTGGCCGCCAAACCTCACAGTGCCCAAATCCGATCGTATATGGCGCCGCTGTTCTATTGGACGTCCCGCCCGCCCCTGCACCAATCAGGTGGCCCGAGCCGCAAAGGACCGCCCATCTAGCGCCTGACGCTGATCCAATGGGAAGATGGAAGTGGGCTCACCTCGTTTCCATAAGGCTCAATATAAATATTCCGAGGCTAAGCGCCACAAGGCAACTGTAGTACTCCTAGGACACAAAAACCTGGACGCTGTCTGCGTTCGAAAGGGTATATACTCACCCTCCGCAGCACTTCCTAGGCCACGCGCACAGCTCTCAAGTCACCTCTAAAGACTTAATACTCACCCTGACTCCTTACCGTTTCTGTACTTGCCTAACTCGGAGTAACTGCCTCCCTGCAAGCCCCCATTCCAGGCAGTCAAACGCTGCATGCGCTCAAACCTGGTGTGCAGCATCTACAGCTCTTTCCGTGACGCTTTGGGGGGGCCCTTAAAAGGGCCTTTGGGAGTGTGTGTGGCTCTATGGCTCAGCCGCCGAAGCCGTACAGGGTGCGTCCCTGGCGCTTCAGCGCATACACCACGTCCATGGCTGTAACAGTCTTACGCTTGGCGTGCTCGGTGTAGGTCACCGCGTCGCGGATCACGTTCTCCAGGAACACCTTGAGCACTCCCCGGGTCTCCTCGTAAATAAGCCCGGAAATGCGCTTGACGCCCCCTCGGCGGGCGAGACGGCGAATTGCAGGCTTTGTAATGCCCTGAATGTTGTCCCGCAAAACCTTCCGGTGACGCTTAGCGCCTCCCTTGCCGAGACCCTTGCCTCCTTTACCACGTCCGGACATTGTCGCACACCCTCACACTCTTACGAAGAACTACAAAATGAACATACGATGCCGTGCGCGCTGGACCGAAGCTTATATACCCTTGTAGCGGACCTGTTTGAAAACCAGAGGAAAGTGGGCGGAGCTCTAGGCCCCACCTCTGAAGACTTTCCGCGCGTTCTATCCAGCAGCGTAGAAAACCAGGCCTGTTTGGTTTTATGCTTCTTTCGAAAAGAAAAATTCCTAACCCTAAGTAAAGTTTTTTTTTTTTTTTTTTTTTTTTTTGCCGTAAATCTGAGGACTCACAGTGGTAACATTTGAAAGTTTAAGCGAGATGAAGTGACAGAATAAATTCTATCGCCCTTTCTCACTTCTGAAGTAGAAAGTGGGCCCCGTATGCTGTCGTGGTGTTTCTGCGCCTCCCTCTGGGTTTACTCCTAGCACAGCAAGTCTGAAATAGCATGAAAGTCTTTAGAAACACTATCTCGGTAGGTCTTAGGTCAAAGCAATTACCTTAGAGATTCTCACATGTGGATCCTTTAAAGTAACTGTTGTTAATAGTTTTTTCCCTCTGCCTTTGTGGCCCTGATAGAAAAATTCTTTCAAGAACTTTCGTTTCCCGCACATCACTTCACCCCTCTTTCTCCCTTTCAGCGGCTTCTGTGACATTTACACATTTCCCTGACTCTTCGCACTTCTGTCCGGGAACTGCATTCTGCTTTTGCTTTTTAACCCTGTAACTGTTTGTATACTTAGGGAATGAAATTGGTGTAAATTTCTCATGTCGCTCAAATCCGAGATTCTCACATCTTCTACTTCAAAAGTCAAAGTTCTTCTGCTAGAACTGTGGCTTTACAAAGACTGTACCGAAATTGCCCCAGTCAGAGGCCCTCAGTTCCTTTCTCTCAAGAGGGTGCTTCAACAAAAACGAAAGTTTTAACGAGTTGTCCCAGTGTTTGGTAGACAGGAATCTCCATCTTCCCAGAGGTGTTACTGCCTCACGGGAAGCAGTATATAAGATAATTCACAATTTCTTCTCAGGTACTTAATTAGTATCTTGAAGAATGAATATTTTAATAAATTGGGCCTTTTAACCTTGTCTCAAAGGTAAGCCCGTCTAGCAGAAAAGAAATATATTAGGCAGGCGTGGTGGCCATGCCTGTAATCCCAGTACTGGGGGGTGGGGGCTGAGACAGGAGGATCGTGCGAGTTGGAGATCATCCTGGGCTATAAAGTGAGCTCAAGGCCAGCCTGAACTTTATAGAGAGACTCTCTCAAAAAGACAAAAAAGTATTACATTTCTAAATGCTTATAATTTATACTTGTTTTTATCCTTTCTACAACTCAAAAAGCCTTTCTTTCCTTCTCTCTTTATTCTTTCTTTCATTAAGAGTCCTATGAGCACTGTTTAGGAGAAAATCTGAATCAAATTTTACTACGTGTTTGAAAATTCTGTTACTCAATTTAAAATTCCCCTACTTACAAGAATGAAAGAAAAAATGTCCAACATAATAATATTTTAAAACTCTTTTAAAGAATTTCTTGTGATATAGGGGAAAATTTAAGCTTTTGTTTCCCCACAGGACTCATACCAGGAACATTTTGTTAAAAACTGCATCAGATTTACGTTTATTTATTCAGTATATCTAAGAGTTATTAAATGCTTACTAACATGGTTAATGTTCAAAATACTTTGAGACAGGTGTAGACGTTAAACAGTTTATCAAAGGTCAGTTGATTCGTGGTAAAACCAGAATTTGGAGGTAATATAGTAGTCTGGTTCCAGGACGACTATCTCAACCACGACAATATGCTTCTATTAGGACGAGACGAAATTTGTTTCCCTTTTATTTTTTTTGGCATGATAATCGAACTCAGGACCTTACGCTTGACAGGAAGGCGCTTGTGCCCCTGAGCTATATCCCTGGGCTTGTTTCACTTTTAAATGGATGCTAAAATCCACACATTATTGTTTAATAGGCAACTTTAACATTACTCGTGTAGCAGTGTTATTGTGTTATCGTGCAAAATGTTAGGGAAATGAAAGTACTTTAGTGAATCAGCAGAAAGTAATTTCTAATTAAATGACACGTCGTTTTGTTTCAGATGCTACGGGTCTGCAGCTAAGGGATATAAGCGGCTACCATTCTGTCTCTCGACGCATCTACGAGATGATACTCAGGTAGGTCTTCAGCGCCCTGGCTGGGAACGTGAGCTGCGGCGCGGCTACGTCCAGGGAGCAAGCCAAGGCCAGGACCTCAGCGTCAGCCACTCGACTGTTCTTGCGGCCTCTCTCCTGGAATCCAGCAGCTCCTCCCAAGAACTGAGACAAGCGATGTTAAATTTTGGTTAAGTCACCTTGTTCTTCCCACCAGCACAGAAAGCACTCATTACCTACCATTAGAAAAAAAAATTTCCTTAAGTCTTACTTCCTTTCCTAGGAGAGAGACCCAGCGTTGAAACCTCTGTTTCCTTTAAATTCATTCCGGCCCTACGCACTGTATTCAAATGAGCGGCTATGTAAATAAGGGCTTGAAATTTGCGCTTTTGATTGGAGAGAATGGAGGAGGCGGATCCTGTACTGACTCTGTAATTGGGAGGGGAGCCTGCCTATCATTACCGAGGATGTTGCAGCACCCAACGTGAACTGCGCTGCTTAGTGGCCGCCAAGAGTTTGTAGGAGCAGTTCCGGTGTGTACCCTGGCGGCTAGCTGCTGTTTTATCTCGCTGGAGTTTTAGGCGTGAAGTAAATATGTCCGGTCGTGGAAAGCAGGGTGGCAAAGTGCGGGCAAAGGCTAAGTCCCGCTCCTCCCGCGCGGGCCTGCAGTTCCCGGTGGGCCGAGTACACCGGCTGCTGCGGAAAGGCAACTACGCGGAGCGCGTGGGCGCGGGCGCGCCGGTGTACCTGGCGGCCGTGCTGGAGTACCTGACGGCCGAGATCCTGGAGCTGGCGGGCAACGCGGCGCGCGACAACAAGAAGACGCGCATCATCCCTCGCCACCTGCAGCTAGCCATCCGCAACGACGAGGAGCTCAACAAGCTGCTGGGGAAAGTGACCATCGCTCAAGGCGGCGTCCTCCCCAACATCCAGGCCGTGCTGCTGCCCAAGAAGACGGAGAGTCAGAAGGTGAAGAGCAAGTGACCCTGACGCCGCCACAGGGCTGGCTCCCCGGAGCGCAGGCCCCTTCCACGCTGTCCCGCGCGTCCTGCACCGGGGGTCATGAGGGGCCCCTGCGATCTAGGGGGAGCGGAGTCCGGAGCCAATAAAGTCGGTGAAAACCCTGTAGTCTAGAGCGCTGTGTGGTGGCGGGACCTACCGGACGAGTGGGGTCAGGGTCGGGGCCCCGAAACCTGGAGCAGGCGCTGGCGCTGGTCAGCCGGCTAGTGCCGCTCTAGGTTGAGTCGATCCTCATGCAGGTCAACCTTGAGCCGTTGAGGGTGAATGAGGGACACCACGAGCGTCCCCGTAGTGTGGAGATGGGCAGGGCCAGGACTCAGGCTGGGTTGGTGCGGTGCGGTGCTGTCTACTCTGGACTTATTTTTGTTGTACTTAACTTTACCTGCCTTGTTTGTGGGTGGTCCAGACAAAGTTCTAGACAGAGAACCTTGAGGCTGAGCTTGTTTGGGACAGGAAGTTGTCCTTCTAGGCCTATTTTCCCAAAGGTGGAGTAGAATAACTACCTCTGATGGGTGGCTTGATGACCACAGTTAAGAGATTATTGGCCTAAAAGCTTCTGTGTTTTCGCGTCCATGTCAGATGTCTTCATCTAGCACCCATATGTGCAGATTGCCTTAAAGCGCAGGAAGCGTGCGGTGATTTGTGTAGTTCAGAAGCGTGAATCATGAGGATTGAACCTCATTCCCCTGACACGTCCCGGCAGTGCATTCTTTAGTCATGAGTTACATGTACCTGGGAGTTCTAAAATGCTTTTCTCAAATTTTAGCTCAGTGGTCTTGTTTCCATCATATTATGTTCTTTGAGGGTTGGCTTGACTTTGCTTTATTTCATACGCACCATTTTACTTTAAAGAGAAGAAAAAAAAACCCAAACTCCAAAACAATATGGTAGCAGGGTAACAATATATTGTTATCAACATTTAATTGCCCAAACAATATTAGTACAAACCTATCTTCAGTGAGCTAAGAGAAATTAGTAGCACAACTGTCTTAACTATCATATATTTTTTTCCTTTTGCTTTTCCCTTCTTCTTCAAATTTTGCTTTTTAACAAAATAAAACTCTTGCTTTTACGGGCTATCTTATCCAATAAATACATTTAAAAAAATCCCTCACGTTTTCTCACTAGCCTGAAGTAATGACCCCTGTTTCAGTGATGCCTGTAGGAGTGGTGTTAGGTAGCAGCACAGTATTGTTTTAGTAAAAAGATGTGATGAAAGGTAAGGTAATGTGATTTAAGTGCAGAAACACTTTCAGGTCGAGGCTCAACACAAGTCCACTAGTAACCCTGTTCTCCCTTGGTTGACCCTCCAATTTCATCCTCAGCAAACCATTCTGATCCACAAAGCCCACAAAAACAGATCCCAGTTTAGGTTTCACTTCTTTGAATTCAGCTTTCCTGTGAGGCACAGCTGAACTTTTTCTGGCCCATTTTCCCACATGAATTTTATTTCTTTAACAGTGTTTCTTGAGCATCTGTGCTGTGCTGCGTTAGAAGTGACGAGGATACACCTGTGACTGAGGCCAGATTTCTCTCCTGGCACATAGGGTTGGTTGGTTTGTTTGGTTGTTTTGTGGGGTTTTTTCCTTGCTTCCAGAAGACAGAATAAGGAACAAGTAAATAATACAGATGAGCTTCTGTTAGTGCTCACACCCTCTGTGGATGCTAGGATTACTTCTCCCTTCTGGTCATTTGGAAGTATATAAAGTCAAGCTACACACAATTTTTGGAGGAGACAGAGTTTTGCCTCCTAATGTGAGAATAGACCCCAAGATTACCATGGTAGCCCTGGGGTGTCCAGTTATTGATGCCAGTGCTTACATCTTATTCAGAAGGTTTCCTCCTGTGTCATAATACTTGTTTTGGAGACTAAGGTTGTTCATTTTTATGTGCCACATATCAGGCACTTAATTGAAAGATGTTACCGCTTCCTATAAGGATATGGATCTACCTATAGATAAGTATCCTGATAGGATTTTTTATAAAAGAGTACTTGTTACAATTACTTCTCAATAAAAAAATAAAACGCTGGGCATGGTGATGCATGTCTGTAATCCCAGTCCTCAGGAGGCTGAAGCAGGAGGATCTTTGCGAATTTGAGACCAGCCTGGGCTACAAAGTGAGCTCAAGGCCAGCCTGAACTGCATAGCGAGACCCTGTCTCAAAAAGACTTCTCAGTAATACCCCTATATTTATATACACATACAATCAGCTCTCTGGATTTAGCCAACAGGGTGGAAAATACATGGGAGAAAATACAAGTGTACTGACTCTATACAGACTTCCTTGTAATCAGTCCCTAAACAATACAGTATAACAACTAAATAGCATTGACATAAAATTTGGAATCTTAAAATTATTTTCTCAGGTTTTATTGTCATAATAGACTTGTTTCACCACTACAGTTTTTGAGAATTGACTCAACTTTGCCTCATAACCAACCAAAATCTTTGCTTTTAAGGGTTACTTTTACCCAACAAATAATGTTTTTTAAAAAAATCCTGCATGCCTTCCCACCAGCCTGAAGTAATGACCCCGTTCTGGTGATCCTGTAGGAGATGTATTACGTAAAGGCAAGGTGTTGCTTTACCAAAGCAGTAAGTAATCTGTACATGGTTTAAAGTATACAGGAGGATGTGTTAAAAGGACTTGATCTACAGATTTTGGAATGCAAAGGAGGTCCTTTGGATTGAAACAAATCCCCCACAGATATTGGATACTGAAGGATAAATGTGTGTGTATGTATGTGTATATGCACATATATATGTGTGTGTGTGCAAATGTGTTGGTTTTGACATGAATCTAATTTCCTCACAGTATAGAGCATCTGAAAGATTCTACCAAAATGTTGAAAAAATTAGGATAAAGGCCACCAACACATTTATAAGAAAGAAACACTTCTGCCTTTTCCTGATGCTCACATCTGTCTGTCTAACCTTGTTATCCAAAAAGCAGATAGATAAGATACAGTCTAGTAACAGCTCCATCTCTGCCCTACTGCCCCAGGTATTCTTAGGATCATATACTTATGTCTCAAAGTTCAATGAGCTTCTTCACTTAATTTCTGGTTTTGAGAGTTTCTTTTTTTTTTTAACCTGAATAATTTATTGACAGTTAAAAGGGAGGCATACCGCCTGCAAAATCAATTCAGCTGATGGTCCTCGATGAATAAACATTTATTCTTAGGGTTAATTTAAAAAGCAGGATTTCTTCAAGCATGAGACCATGTGAAAAAAGACTTGGGACACAAATAAACTGAAGTGCTTTTAAATAGATTTACAATGTGTAGTTTTGTTTGCACACATACGCTTTCCTGCAGAGATAAGCGCTTTCAGTGTGACAGGCTGTGATTGGGCCAGGATTGGTTTGAGCTTTGTTTTTCCCGCAGAGCCAGTCTTGAGTTCTATGTTGCTGAGAACTGGTCTGTTGAGTTTGGTTGGTCTGGAATCAAAAGGCTTAGTCCACCCTGCAACTGGTGATTGGCACCATGAATGCAAACTTCACAGTGCACTTTTCAGCGGTGGGAAGGTCATAAGCCATGCTTTCAGAACTCAAGCTCTCTGGAATGAGGCTTAGGTTCTTCATAGTCTTCTGATTTTGCAAACATTATCTCTTTAAACCTCAGTTTCAACTATAAAACGGGCATAATAATAGTGTACCCCAGTGGAATATGGGAAGGATTCAGGGAGACAGTGTGAATGAGCACTCTGAATTTCCTATACAGCACTGCATTTAGTGACTAGTAGCTATTCTTAATTCTGTGTGAAACTGGATTTTGGTGTGAGTCGCGGCAACCGATAACTATGGCTCTGTGCAGATAAACACTAGCAGTCCTTTGATGATTATAGTAGCTGTTATGGTTGATACATTGTGTCAACTTGGGGAATCTGGAGGTTTAACTGAGTGACTCAGCAGGAAGCCAGGGTGCTTACTTTGTACACATCCTGAGCCTGTGGAGAAGGAAGGCGTGGAGATTGTGTGAGAGCTACACGCCCCCTGGGTGGGGGTAGGCTGTTTACAATGTAAGGGAAGAGAAGAGGCTGCTTGCAGCCATTCCTCCCTTTTGCTGGCTGTTTGCTGCCATGAACGTTTGCCCTCTGCCATGTGCCACTCTGCCTCAGAACCAGCCAAGTATGGACTGACACCTCCACAAACTGTAAGCTAAATAAACCTTTCCTTTCTTCATTTTGGGTGTTGGGTGTTTTGTCTCAGCAACTAGAGTAAAGTCACCAAGACAGTAGCAAACCATGAAAACAATGTTTCTGGCTGTCACTAAGTATAGAGCATACACAATTCAGTTTATAATAGAGTAATAAATGATTAAGCTTGTGAACCTGAATTTGAATTTATTTTTCTTCCCTGGTGACAAACTATAATTAATGGCTTGTTAGGTGCACATATTCAGATTAAAAATAGAAGCTGTTCCAAAATGTAGTGAACAATAAGTGATATCCCTATGATTGCTAACCAGCTGTTGAGAAAGTTAGTATCATGGAATACACACTCAAAAATAAGGCCATAATAAAAGTCTGGGGCTAGGGATGTGGCTCAGTGGTAGAGCTCTTGCCTTGCATGCACAGGGCCTAGAGTTCGATCCCCAGCACCAGAGAAACAAAACAAACAAACAAACAAACAAACAAGGTCTGGGCCTGGCGTGGAGGCACATGTCTGTAATCCCAGCACTGGGAGACTGAGGCAGGAGGATTGCTGCGAGTTTGAGGCCAGTCTGGGCCACAAAGTGCGTTCAAGGCCATCCTGAACTACATAGTGAAACCCTGTCTCAAAATGAGAAAAAAATACCAAGAACCAGTCTGCATCTAAGCGGAGATGCTCAGGGTGTTATAGAAAGAGAAGATAGGGGTTCCCATGTCTCTCAGCCTGGTAGGACATCTGAAATAGGTGTATGTGTAACTTTCCGAGCTGTAGTGCACAAAGGCATGGGCATCAGAAGACAGTAAGACAACAGTGTTAGCTGGATATTGTTTTCTTCTGGGGATAGAACCCGAGGTCTTCCATATGTTAGGCAAGTGCTGTGTAACTAAGCAACATCACAATTCCTGGACTTCAGGAACAAGATTTTGCGAGTCATGAGTAAAAATGGCTGCAGTGGATAAAATCGCCCCTGGAGGATGAAGAGGTACAGAGACAAATACATAAAAAGTAGTAATAGCCAATGGGGAGACTCGGGGATCTGCAAGATTTAGTCAACTGGCAGAGGAAGTGAACCAACTAAGAGAGAGGAGAGAACATCATGACAGAAAATACCAAAGGGCAGAGATTGTTTTTCACAGTTTGGGTCACTGCATTCTAAGACACCCTCTAGTTTGCTTCTGCTTTGCTATGTACATGGAAAATCGTCCTTAAAAGTTATGTTTTTCTGCACATAGGAAAGGCTGATACAGTGCCTCAGTTCGCTAGTGCACCTGGAGTAAGTGTACATGCTTACCCTTCACATTTTTATATTGCACATACAGAAATTTAAAAATAGTGACAATGAAAACATTTATTTATTTATTTGTTTATTGGGATTGAACCCAGGGCCTTTACACTCAGTTGTACTCTTGGCCATTTTTAAGTTTTTGAGGCAAGGTCCTGCTACCTTGTGCAGGCTAGGCTTGAACTTGAGATCCTCCTGCTTCAGCTTCCAGAGTGCTGGGATTATACCATGTTACTTGGGTGAAAATATCTTTTTAAAAAACCAAGAAGATGTTCTTATGCTGTTTTGTAAATGGATGTCTGTTAATATGTTTTCCTTCTTTTATTTTTGAAATAAATTTTTTTAAAAAGCCAAGAGGGGCTAGAAGTGTTGCTTAGTGACAGAGCGTATGCTTGATATGTGTGAGACTGTAAGGTTTGATCTCTGGCACTCACTACAGGGATAAATTTAAAAGTCAGAAAGTATATTGCTAAAAATCCTTTGCAAAGACATCCTTGGCTGGGCGTGGTGGCGCACACCTATGATCCCAGCACTAGCAGGCTGAGGCAGGAGGATCGTTGAGTTTGAGACCAGCTTGGGCTACAAAGTGAGCCAGCCTGAATTGCTCAAAAGGCAAAAAAGGCAAAAAAAGAGAAGAAGCTGAAGAAAAAAAGAAAAGGCATCCTTTATTATCAATCTATCTAGTTGAATATATGTTTTTACATACAAGTTTTAACTTTAAGTAAGTCTTGGAAATTAGTACCTTATTAACTCACAAAGCCAATGTTTATTGGCTTTATTGTTCGCTTTTATTTATTTATTTATTTATTTGTCTATTTGAGGCAGGGTCTCGCTATGCAGTTCAGGCTGGCCTTGAGCTCACTATGCAGCCCAGGCTGGCCTCAGACTCACAGTGACCCTCTTGCCTCAGCCTCCCAAGTGCTGGGATTACAGGCATGCACCACCACATCCGGCCTGTACAGTTTTATTTTGCCTTCTCCACAAGAAGTGGAAAATTAGATTTTCACACATATATACATGAAAGAGAATCACAGTACCTTTGAATAGTAATTTGAGTTCTTAATAATTTTATCAAGCTATGTGATTAAAAGCTCTGATCAACGTCACCTTCTAGACAAACAAGATGAGCAACCTACATATGAAGATTTATTTGCTCTCTGCTTTAAAGTACCTAGGGCTAGGCGTGGTGTTGCCCATAATCCCAGCACTCAAGAGGCTGAGGCAGGAGATTCGTGTGAGTTCAAGGCCAACCTGGGCTACAAAGTTAGTTCAAAACCAGGCTGAACTGCATAATGAGACCCTGTCTCAAAAAGACTAAAAAATGAAAACATAATGTACCTCTCACATGGACTCTTTCATGTCAAAAGCCCAGGTGGCCGCTGCAATTCCACGACATCCTCGATGAAACTGTGCTTGTTAGAGACAGGTGTACAAATTAGCATGAATGAGAATGCAAAAGGGAAGGAGATGCAATTTTGAATTTTGCAGCGCAAGAGACACACAGTGGCCTGTACAGACCCACAACTCTTTTTTTGGTGAATAGGTCTTGCTAAATAGCCCACGCTGGCCTTGAACTCGTGTTGATCCTCCTGCCTCAGTAGTATGCAGCGCTCCTCCCAAGTGTTGGGATTATAGGCCTGTATCATAGTGTCCAGCTCTGGACAGGCAACTTCTAGCCCCCATAGCTGGGCCTAGAGCCAGTCATCCCCAAGCATGGTTCCAGGCAGACAACATGATGTAGGCTGGTTCTTGGGGGCACAAAGAGAAGACTGAGCAAAATGTTAACCATACTGCAAGTGGGGCCCAAAGCTAAGTTTTTCCCAAAGTCACTGCTGCATAGGCCTCCTGAACTCCTCAGCCCTTGAAGGTAGCTCACAGATGGATTTATAAGGTCTATGCCTATCTCTTTCCCTATACACTTTCCCTCTTAGAGACATCAGTAAATATTTGAGGGAGAGCCAGAGAACAGAAGACTAAAAAGGATTTATATCAAAGAATACAAATCTGATTGGATAATTTAAAAAATTGCAAGAGATCTTGCAAGGAAAGCAAAATAAACGCTGAAGTGCTTTAACTAATATGAGAACTCAATCCAGAATAAACTTACCTCACGGCCATGAGTCGGCGCACCTCATAGATATAAAATCACTACGGGTTTTATTCTCAGGGAGAGTCCTGGTCCGAAGAGCAAGCACTGTAGCTGAACCTGTGCTTTGGTCTGTGCCCTCTGGGCAGACAACCAGGATTTGTAGTTGAACAAATTGGGTTTATTGTTCTTTGTAGCAAAGAAGAACACACGCGAAGAGGACATTAGCTTTGGATTTATTACAGGAGTGGGTCTGTGTTAGTTGACTGGGCATTTTGCTCAGGATTGCCTGGGTTGGTTGCTGTCTGGAAGAAGGTACAGTGAATGTTGGAAAGGCTGTAATGGAATATATTCTCGTGCATACCCGGATGGAAATCTGTTCGGTCATTTTTGTAGTGTAGACAAAGATCATGGTTTTTGTTTGTGTTCAGACATGGTTATAGAGTGGTCTTGCTTTTGATTTTTTATGATCTCTTAGGACCTAGTCTGTAAAATTATGTTCAGCAGAGCACTACTGCAGCTGTGTCAAGCCAGCTCCCAGTCACTGCAGGGCCTAGGTGACAGCGCCCTCCAGTCACTACTGATACGGGCTGCTTTACCTCTCTCGGTAGCTAAAGAAATAGCGTGATGCCCAGAAAAGGGGTCGCTCAGCGATGGAAGTAGATAAAGATACCTCAGAGCAAATATTAGCAATGCCCAAGCACCACGCAGAAAACTGAGCTACTGTCTTTGAGTATTTTAGTCCCACATTTGAACATCCAGATCTTCTAATAACATCCCCTATTTTTATGTTTGTCAAAGAACTTTCCATCTCACAGAAAGATATTCTGTGTATGCTTTCACAGAGGGTGAGAATGTTCTGTGTTCATGTGTTCCTACTACTAAATCATGCTTTACATTTATGATGTTTATATATACACATATATATATATAATTTATTTGTATTTAAATTTGCATATTAAATAAATACCATGATCTTAGTTCCCTCCCTCCTTCCAGTATCCTGCCTTCATTGCCTGCCCAAATGGAAGACAAGCCACTAATTAAAGCTCTACCATTGCATCAGGTGGGATGGGCCAATCCCTCCATTGCATGAAGAAGGGATCTGGAGGGAAAGGCCTTGTTACGGTTCCTGTCCTCCAAGGGCCTTGTGCACTCCTAGGCAGGGTGTTTGGAAGGGGACTGGATCACAGACAGCTGCCTTCTTGTCAGGAGATGGGCCTGGCCAGAAGAGGTGGGCTGACCTGGAAGGGTTCGTCTCCTTCCTCTGGCTTATCTTCATCATCTGCTTCCTGACTGCCAGAACATGAGCAATTTTCCTTGCAATGCTTCTACGCCATGCCCTCCTATCTTCGAGCCAGCTAATCAGGGACTGAAAAGTGAACTAAAGTCAACACACCTTTAAATTGCAGGTGTGGAGTATTGTGTCTCAGTGACCAGAAAGTGACTAGGACAACACCTTAATTGTCCAATTGGGAGCAGGCACCCTTTGCCACAGAGGAACAATGGCACAGAACATTTCATGACATGACAAGGGTTACCCCTACGGTTTGGATGTAAAATGCTCCCCTAAATCTCACGTTTGGAAGTGGAGCCTGGTCAGAAGGGGCAGGTCATTACAAGTGCGATTTGAAATTGTGTGTTCTGGTGCCAGGCTCCTCCCTTCTCTGCTTCCTGGCCTGGGTAACCTGAGCAACTTGCCTTCTGCCAGGCCTCTCTGCTATGCCTTTTCTGCCTTGGACTCACTACACCATGGACTAAACCCTCCTAACCAAAATTAGCCTCTTCTTTTAATGTTTTTCACTTTTTTACCTCTTCTCCTTTTAGTTGCTGTCTTGGTTACTTTTCTCTCGTTGCTGAGACAAAATACCCAACGCCCAAACTGAAGGAAGGAAAGGTTTATTTAGCTTACAGTTTGTGGGGGTTTCAGTCCACACTTGGCTGGTTCTGAGGCAGAGTGGCACATGGCAGAGGGCAAACTGTTCAGGGCAGCAGAGCACAGCAAAACCACAAGCAAAAGGGAGAAATGGCTGCAAGCAGCCTCCTTTTCTCCCCTACATTGTAAACAGCCTACCCCCACCCAGGAGTCGTGAACCTCCCACACAATCTCCATGCCCTCCTCTCCATGCCCTCCTCTTCCACAGGCTCAGGATGTGTACAAAGTAAGCACCCTGGCTTCCTGCTGAGTCACTCAGCCAAACCTCTAGACTCCCAAGTTGACACCATGTATCAACCATAACAGTTGCAGGTGTTATGTGCTGTGTCCCAGTGAAGCCGAAGCTAGTGCTTCCCCTCACAAAACCCTTGATGCAGTGTTTCAGTGAGAGCAGTAGGACTAATGGAATCCATTCCTGTAACTTTCAGAAGAGTAGACATTAAGTCTACAAAATAAACAATTCCTGCCTGTTCTGCTCTTTCCTTTAAGGGTCTATATACCACTCACCAGCCAAAAAAATTCTGTCTTCCAGCAGCAGGGAATGAGAACACAGAAAAGTCACACCGCAAACCTTCTTTCCTTCAGCCTCTTGACTAGAATTATGTCGCTCTGCTTGATGACAGCTGTGAGCCAGAGATTTCCTGAAGTGAGGCCTGCCTTGCAAATTAATTCTTGCTGAACATTTGTAGGTATGTCTTCCTATTTTGGTTAAAGCACAAGGTATGCAGTTTTAAATAGGATGGTGACTGTGGTCTCTTAAAGGTCTGATTATTTGAATTCCGCAAAAGTCTAAAACTATTTTAATGTAACTTCCCAGCTACAGTTGAGAATAAACAGCACAAACTAGAATATGCACACTGACTGGAAACTAGACAGATGCTAGATAACATCTAGGGGTTTATGTTGATTCCATGCCACGGCAGACTACTGTGATTCTCAATTCAGCTTAGGAAAGTAAAATGGTTTTCAAAATGACTTTAAGGAGAAACTGGTATGTAACAAAGCAGAGCTCCGATAATCAGTAACAAATACACCAACACAGAAGAACTGGTACCTAGCTTGTATTTCATAGATGGGATCTAACCACGGGAAAGTATTTTTGAAACCATGACATAAATTGTGACTGCAAATGTTTACCCAGAATCAGAGTTCCCCTTTCCTGCAGATACAGCTGACCTCTTATTACCATTAAAAACCTCAGTGTATCATAAAACTTGTAAGCTCTTATATAGAACACAGAACATAAATCCCTGATGGAAATTTCAAAGAAATAAAAATATTACAGATACTGGAGTATTTATGCCAAAACTAGAAACTGATTTGATGCTGACATATAATTACATTGAATCTTTGTGTCTAAAATCGTCATAAACTGAGCTACTGTGTTATACTAAAAACCAAAAACCAAAAGAACCAAAACCAATGGCAAACACAAAACATGAAGTAGTCTACTTAGTGCTTTGGCAGGATTTGCTTTAATCTAAAAGAACTTCCAAGCAAAGGCAGTGACACAAGCTCTCAAAATAAAAACCTACAAATCCATCGGAGAAATTTACTACAAGATTAACACCCTTCTCCCTCTTTTTTAATCAATATCCTACCTTTTAGGGGTTTTGATGGTACAGAATTCATATGCAAGGCGGTTACAGTGGGGAGGAATGTGTGCCTAGCCTAACATGTGCTTAGGCCAGTATTTGCTTCTAAAATATACACTCAACCACTAAAAAATTCGCAAGGCCCTTTTTAAGTTTTACCACACTCAAGTGTAAAATGGTGGAAATACTTGCGCATACCAACTCCCAAGACTACTAGGCAGATGAAGTAAGTTACTAAGGCACTCTGAAATTGTATTAATGTTGCATGTTTCTTAGTATTTTAATATAAAAGCACATAAAAACTCCTGTTAAAAAAGAAAATGCCATATTGTCTGATTCTGTAATAGTCTAGGAATGGTTTAAAAGGGCCTCTTTCATTCAACAAATATCCGTTCAAAGCTCTGGAGCAAATAAGTAATCTTTGTGGATAAGACTTTCATGCAATAAAAAGCTGAGTCAAACTACTTGTAATGCCTCTCAATTTCCCTAAAGCCAGTATGATAATCTCAAAGGAAAACATTCTGTTTAGTTCTTTATTCCTTAAAATCTGAAACTATTTTAGCAGGTTTTCAGTAAAATCTTCATTCCGTAGCATAAGTGGTAGTTCCTTAAAAATCTGTGTCTTACATACGTGTTTCTTTTCTGCCCATAAAACGGTATCATTAACACAGATGGTCTTGGTGTAGAACATTTATTATTTTTTCCATGAAACAAAGTTGAGGTCAGTGGGGAATAATTTTAATCAAGACTTGTACATTTTCTCCTCACATATCCTACTTTGAATTAGGAAATGACATTGCAATCCATTTCACTACAGGTAAAATATTACAAAATATTTACATGAAAATATTAAAAATAACTCAAACACAAAAAGATGGAACAAACTTTTTTTGAGAAATCTCTTACTCCAGGGCCCACAGCACACAAGAAGAGAGCCAAAACAAATTAAGTAAGATGAGCCTGGTCACAAATTTCCAAAAACCTGGAGAAGGGGAAGAAATGGGATGAGAACAGTGGTGGGGAGGGAATGGATGTCAGCAGCACTGTTCCAACAGCCAGTCCTGGACGAAATCCCCTCTCAGGCGCCGTAAGTCCAAACAAGGCTGAGCTCTAGCATATTCCTTGAACTGAAATTAGAAAATACCCTGACAGCGGAAGCAGCTTTTTCACCTAGGATTTAACACAACTGTCTTGCTCCACGAACTGCTGCTGTGAACAGAAGCCTGTTTTGGCATCAACAGCTGTCACAGCAGCCCTTCCATCTCTTTCATGAAAGCTTCATAAACATCATCCTTAGTTTGTACTGAGACAGGTACAGAAGGGCCAGATTTGGGGGCTGCTTTGGCAAGGGGCACAGCAGAATCATCCTCTGGCTTTCTTTGGGGAATAGCAGTGGCCCCTTTATTCTCCCGACGTACCCTCAGTGCAGTGGGCACGAATCGCGTAATCTCTGCCTTGGGATTGGTGATCTGCGGCTTGGCGCTGATAGTCGCTGTGGCTTTCTTCTCAATAGTGGCTGCACTTGTGTCATCCGCCTTGGGTCGCTGAATCAAGTTGGGTGGGGCACTCAACACCCCTGGGTTTGGCAAGGGAGCTGGTGGGAAGAGCCCAGGTGGGGCAGGTCCAAGTGGAGGCACCAGAGGCGGGCGCATCATGCCAGGACGGGGCGGAGGGATGCCTAAATGAAGAGGGAAGGAGCCAAGGTGAATCCAGAATTAATGCCATTTAACTCCCATTAAATTACTGTTAAAGCACTATTAAACTACCATGTTTAAGTGCAGGTTAATACATTTTAAAACATGGTACATTTTACAGAAAAAAGCCAAATTCAAACCATACTATTTAAAACTCGGGAATGTATTTTGTTAGTAAAGGAATACAATATTCACCTCCATTCTGTACCCCTATACTATATAAAGTAAAATTACCAGCAGGTTTCAAATACTGCTTTAAATTTACCATCTCAAGACACCAATCTCCCTGTAGAGTGCAGACATCATTAATGTAAGGGTCAGGGGTTCACCCTCATCCCTAACTTAGTGATTTCCATACCACACCAGTGCAAGAAGGGTTAACCCTATGGGCAAGAAATACACGTTTAACCCTGGTCAGTAAATGGGCATGATATGAGAAAGTGTAATCATAACATCTGATCCCTGGAAAACAATTCATGTACTATTGATGGTTTAGACATACAATCACCACATTTCAGCAACTGCACATTTTAATGTTCTTTGAAAAAGCACTATATTTCATTAAATCTTAGGTGCTGTTGGTTAGACAGACTTACCTTCTGTGCCTTTTTTCCCCAGTGGCACCAGGGACTGAGCCCAAGGACCTTCCCACTGAGCTACATTCCTACCTCTTTTAAAATACTTTATTTTGAGATAGAGTCTCACTAAGTCACTCAGCTCAGCACAGACTTGGACCCTCCTGCCTCAGGCTTCCAGAGGGCTGGGATTATAGGTGTGCACCCAGGCCCAGCAGTGATTTTAAACTTAAAAACAAACAAACAAACTAGATGCATAAAACAGCTTCATATTCACAATTGTACTCCTAAAAGCAAATAATTCAAATGTAAAATTCAATCCAATGCTGTCAATGGCAATGAAGCCCCACAACTGACAGGCAGAAACAAATGAAAATATCTACGTAAGGAACTCTGCATTAGTTGAAGCCAACGTAATTAAAAACCACCGCTGATCATTAAGACACCCTTGATTTCAAGACACTGAGATGTAACAATGGTGAGAGCATGTGGAAGCACAGCAGACTAGGTTTTCACTACGCAACCCAAAGCTTCACCTGGAGGTGCTGGGGGAGGTAGCCTGGGTGGGGGGCCCCGAGGAGGGGGGCCAGGAGGCAGCCCTGGAGGAGGGCCTGGGGGAGGGCCCGGGGGTCGACCTGGTGGTGGTCCTGGAGGCAAAAGACGTGGCAATGGCCCTCTGAGTCCTGGCATTCCAGGTGGTCTCAGGAATGGAGGGGCACCTGAGAAGAGAAACAAGATAAATACATGTCAAACAAATATACATGAAGTTGGTATAAATTGTGGTATAAATGGTTTGCCTGAAAAGTTCAACTCAAAATTAGGTAACATCATTAACTCACTGAAATATGTGGAAACAGAATTCATTCAATAAATACCAAAAGCACTGGATTATTATGGATCATTTCTTTTTATTTCTTTTTATTTCCTGACAAAAAAAAGCATACTCAGTCACATGGGCTGGAAATAGTCAAAGACAAGAAAAATTCTTAAGCAGTTCAAGAATAAGCTGCAAATGGAATATAAGTCAGGCTGCTTTAAAAACTCCCTAAATCTCATTAAGATATAGTCAAAGATCAGTGAGAATGACACATAATAGGTAATTCTGCTTTGCACCAATCAAAAAAGGGTTACTTCAATTTAATTGGCTCTAGGAAGGAGGGACTAAAATTAGAAATAGCCAAGAAATTCTTTTGGTTGTGTCGCATTTTATAAGTAAGATCTTACTACTTTTAGATTGAACATTTTATGTACAGAATGATTACTTTTGTCTTTAGTAGCACAGCCTGGGCTACACAGTGAACTCAAGGGCAGCCTGGACAGCACAGCAAGACTTTGTCTAAAAAAACTAAAAACACAAAGTAATACTAAAGAAAGTATAGTTACGTGTTCAAATTTCTGACTGCTAGAGCCAGAAACAAGCATCTTGAAAAGGAAGAGCTTTAGACAAAAACAAGGGTCTATCAGAAGAACTCAGTTGTGAACAATGCTTGAAATCAGCAAGTTCCATATTTCTTTCCAGAATTCCATTAGGAGGAAAAAAGAAAGCACTACTACTAATAAAGTATATTTTCTTGGACAATTTCACTGAAGTTTAATATGCATTCACACACCACGTAAGTGCTTACCTGGAGGTGGTCCAGGAGGAAGGCCTGTGGGTGGTCCAGGAGGCCGTAAGGGTGGGGCGGGCGGTGGTCCAAGAGGAGGCGGTCCTGGCATAGGAGGTGCTTGAATCTGAGAAGGAGGAACAGACTGTGGAGGCGCCTGCTGCGAAGCAGCAGCGGATGTGCCATCGGAGTGAGAATCCTCCTTATGCTGTTTTTGTGATTGCTTTTCTGCTTCAGAATCATCAGAATCATCATCATCGTCGTCCTCTGAAAATTCCTCTACTTCCCGTCCCTCCTCAGGGATTTCCTGACCTGGAAGAAAATTTTATAACGTGTAACTAGAGTTGATACATCCTGGAGAAAAGCAAAGATGATACATGCTGATGAAACATGCTCATTAAGTGCGTCCTTGTAAATTAACAAGCAGAGCCTTTCTCAATAAACCATTTACATGTGGGAGAATCAAACAGTATTCTGTGCTACTGGGCTGTGTGGCGCACGGGAACGAACCCAGGCTTTAGAGCATGACAGACCCACATCTAAATGCCCACACGCAGCAACTCAGCGGCAGCCTCTCTAGTGGTTCCAATCCTTAATTTTTATAAAGCACAGACGTATTACTTCAGGCTTCTGAGGGGTACTGAACAGAAAATTGTATGCAAGTGCAACCCGGTGGTGATGCAAAAGCGACCAAAAGGTGAGGTGCTATTCCTCCCCTTACCCGCCATTCGCAGCATCATGGCTTGAAGAGGGGTCAGCTCCTTCATGTTCTTCTTTTTCTTTCTTGATTTTCCAGGCATATCTGCAAACCGCACACTCAGACCTAAGGGGTCAAGGGAGGGTGGGAGGAGGGAAGACAGAGATCAGTAAAATTCAGTTGTTTACTACAGAACTCAAAAGTGTAACTGTTACTGGACAGAATTGCAGAAACAGCTACATTAAAGACGCACTAAACACATGCTCCAGTAATTTAAGATATATAAATCTTAACGTTTAAACAATATTATTTATATACTTATGTCAACAAAATCGAACCCTCAGATAAAAACCTATTTCACAGAATAACATTCATTGCATAAAACATGCAAAACAGAAAGGATATAAGCACAAAACATATGGAATTGAAATAAGATTTACTTCCTCAAAGGTTACAAAAAATGGGAGATCCGGGGAAGATGGCGACCAGGTGAGCAGCAAGGGAGCGAACCTCCTTAATAAAGGTTACAAAAAATGTTATAAGGAAATTCTGCTGTACATTGTTACAGAAATTTTCTGAAAAAGGCACAGGAAGTAATAGAAAGCTAGCTACTTCCTAACATCAATATTAACATCAAAAATCCTAACATCAATATTAACTTACATGCCAACTTAAAATGGAATCCAACAGTATTTAAAAAAAACATGTCATATGCGTGCAGAGTTGCTCCCACATATACAAGATGGTTTCACAAAGAAGGGCTAGCAAGTAATTCACTACAATAAACAACTTATAAGGACAGAAAACCACATCCAACAGATGCTTAAAAAAAACCCCAAGAAAACAGTAACAAAAAACTTAGGAAAAAAAAAACTGGAATAGAAAGACACTTTCTAACCTGAGGCAAGCTATCAGCTAGAGAGTATTAAACATTATGCTTAATGGTACAGTACCAGGCACATTTTTATTTTTAGTTGGTAAACACTGAAGGTAATTATTCCATGCAGGCAGGACTTTTAGCCTGTATCCTTAGAGTCTAGAAAAGAGCCTGGCACATATAAAAAGCAAATACACATTAGCTGAAAGAAAGAGTATCAAATCAAAGTTGGGACAGACATTTTCAGTGTGTGCGCTGATGAGTATATGTAAGAAAAAGTAGTTGGTAGAAAAAGGAAAGAGACCATACAGAGAAAAATGCTCTAACTCTGGTTTTGTTTTCTTACACTAGTTCCTACCTAAGAGTCTTCTATACTCTTCTAGTATTATTTCTCTGTACCAGTGTTTAGCTTTTTTGTTTAGTCATGATTAAAAAATAGAATACCTGTCATTATTGTAAATATTAATATGAGCATTATATATACTAATGCTACATATAAACATTGTGTGCGCCAACTGCAGGCTACAAACACAATCCCACAAGCTCCACTACGGATGTCTGACAGAACTAGCATATACTCTGCATCGCTATTACACTACACTGTGCAAAAATTTTTTAACAATAAACATATACCATAAGATATATAGAGTTCGTGATTCCACTTACAGACGGACAAGAGTTATAATCCTGGTTCGTGTTTAGACACCACCAATATAGAAAATTCATGGAGCAAACAAGGACATTTAAAAAGCATATTTAGGAAGAAGGTATTCTCCTTCCTTTCCTATAGCGTATCTGTACGCTGTCAAGCCACATACATGATTTCCTCCTTGCAGTCACTAAATATTATGTGTTCTAAAAATTCTGAAAATGCTGAGACATAAAGGTGAACACAACTGTGGTCCCTCCTTTCCAAAGCTCCCAATTACTTTCACTCACTGAGGAGTTCAGGCCTTCGCTGCGCTCAGCACATACCTGCCTTCTTTTCCTCGGCGTTGTCTCGCTCGCTGTCGTCACGGTGCATAAACTCATCCCCCTCACTTTCTCCGTCCGACCTGTCTGTGTCACTGTCGTCAGTACTGCCATCGTGCTTGTCCTGATCCATGTCCTCGGGGTAGCCGTCGTCCTCACTGGTGCTGGAAACATCGTCGTCATGCCCACGCTGGGCTGCCAACGGGGGACGCACAAAACAAGTGCCAGGAGTCAGTGCTCTGCCACACGATATTCAGGACTCAGGAAACCACTCATGATGGAAGCCAGAATATTAACCTGCTTCACTACAAAACCAGTAAGTAATTGTAGCCATTCATATAGTTTGGCTATTTTCCCTAGGTAATATTTCTAAATACCCCTTTTTGTAAGTAAGTTTTAAAACATTTAAATTTGAAAACACTATTACATATAGACAATAAATGATAGTCTGATGACAATAAAGCCGAGGTAGGTACCCTAATGTTAAGGGATTGCTAGCAAGACTGTGACATCTCTAAGAAAAGCCTGGTGAGTGTAGTCAGGCATGATCCCAGCATTTGTGATATTGAGGCAGGAGGGTCGTGAGTTCTAGGCCTGCCTGGGCTACACAACAACTCTCACAGAAAAGAATTAATGTAAAACAGCAAATAAACCCTTCTACACATTCTTATATATGATCCTTATACTTGGGGAGAGGCTACGGTCTATCCATTGGTATACTCATTCGACATACATGGTACCCTCACGTATTTCCTAAATGCTCTTGGTTATGAACAACATGTTTAATAGAGCCAACAAGAAAAATGACAGTGAAAAGGTTGTCAGAGTGAAAGAACAGCGATGCCTTACCAAGATCAGGACTATACAACGTGTCTTCATCTCGCCTACGAGGAGGGAGATCAAGAGCAAAGCCCACTTTACGGCCATACATCTGCAAGACCTGGGGAGGCGGCGGACCAGGCGGAGGACCCGGAGGCTTCCTGCCAGGGGGCAATCGTGGGACACCATGTCCAAGAAGAGGAAGAATAGAAACTGCTCGAGTCGGAGGTCTGTAAAAAACAAGTGACAGCGATCACATCAGAGTAGTGAAGGGCGGGCCAGGGGTGGTGACACATGCCTGTAGTCCCAGCATTGCGGAGGCTGAAGCAGGATGACTACTGCTTTGAGTTCAAGCCAGCCTGGGATACAAAATGAGTGCATAGCAAAAACATAAAAGCTTCATAACAAAAATTTTTGCCAGAAAACTACTAGCAATAGCTTAAAACTCAAAGGACTTGGCATTGCTTTATATCCACCTAGAGGATCCTGTTCTATAATCGATAAACCCTTATCAACCTCACCACTTCTTGCTAATTCAGCTTATATACCACCATCTTCAGCAAACTCCAGGGGTATGGAAAAAAAGGCACAACCATCTCCGTAAAAACGTTAGGTCAAGGTGTAGCCTATGAAATGGGAAGAAATGGGCTATATTTTCTTGACAAGAAAACTAAACCGTAATCTTCATGAAATTTAAGGATTTAAGGAGGAAAAAGATTAAAAAATAGTAGTAGTGAAGGCAGCCAAGGGAAGAAGGGTGGGGGAGGCAGCACAGGGGAAGAAAAAAGAATGAAGATTTAGTCTGTGGATGCACCCGCTCCCCACGAGGAATGCAATCATTATGTATTGCAAATAGTAGTAATAAAAAAATTTTGAAGAAATACTTATTTCTCCTCAATTTTCAAATTTCTTCACACTTAATGTCATATTGCTTCATCCACACTGCCTTTTATTTCTCACTATACCGATTTTTTGACTTTATATTCTAGGGGCTTTGAATAAATGCTCTAGTTCTGACACTGCTTTCTTACCCATAGGCTGAGGTCTTCTTGAGGATGGAGGGTGGCTGGGCTCCAGGAAGTGGAATGTCCTGGATTAAGATGTTCGAGGGAGCATGCGGCATATCTGGCAAAGGAATACTCTCTACTTCTACATGCTGAGCATTCTGAAACAGAGAGAAACTTCGATAGCATGATAAAAAAAATCTAAATGCAACACAAAAAATTTCATGTCAGCTGTTTCACAACCTGAATTTGCTTTCCAAATAACAAACATCACGAAAAAACAAGAACTGAAAAACTGTCAAGAAATTACAGTGGCGCATGCCTGTCATCTCAGCACTTGGAGGATTGCTGTGAGTTTGAGACCAGCCTGGGTTACAGAGTGAGCTCAAGGCCAGCCTGAACTGCGTATCGAGACCTTGTCTCAAAGACAAAAAAAAAAGGAAATTAAATCTTCATCTTTTCCAAAGAACCAAAGTCTAGTTTTTTTTTTTTTTTTGTCTTTTTATAGATAGAACTCTATAGCTGATTCCTTTTGGATATGATTATTTGAAGTAGCTGTTTAGAGAAGGCTTTCTTCTTTGAGACAGGGTCTGGCTTTGTAGGAAGAGATGGAAGGCTAGCTACTTCATGAGGCTAGAAAATCCTAACATCAATACTAACCTACAGGCCCATTTAAAATACAAACAAATTGAATCCAATAGTATTTTTTGGGGTGGGGGAGGGGCCATCAGGAATTGAACTCATCAAGTCACGCTTGCCAGGCAGGAGCTTATGCCATTGAGCTATACTCCTGGCCCCCAACAGTATTTTTAAAAGAGTACGTCAGAGGCACGCAGGGTTGCTTTTACATATACAACATGATTTCACAAAGAAAAGCAAGCAAGGCAATTCCCTATCATAAACAAAAAAACCACATGTCCAATAGATGCTTTAAAAATACGATTTAAAAAAAACAAGAAACTCTTGGCAAATTGGAAAGACACTTTTTAACCTGACAAAGGCTATCCACTAGATTATTAAACATCATGCTTAATGGTACAGTATCAGGAGCATTTTTAGCTGGTAAGTATTGAAGGAAGATAATTATTCCGTGTAGGCACGACTTCAGTTTGTTTAGCTTGTATCCTTAGTGCCCATAAAAATGCCTGACATATAATAGTCAGTAAACATTAGTTGAATGAAAGAAATTAAATCTAAGTTGAGACAGACATTTTCAGAGTTCTGTGTGCTGATGAGTATATATTAGAAAAAACAGCAGAACAAGGAAAAAAAAGGGTCATTTTTTGTTTGTGGAATAGCATTCCACTGTAGACATACACTACAGTTTGATCATCCATTATCCTGTTAATAGATACCTGGACTACTTTCAGTTTTTGGCTATTACTATTTTGGTAGACAGATTAATTTGGTTTTGGTAGACAGAATTGCTGGCTCGCATGGTAAGAATGTTGTCTTAGAAGAAACTGACATGATGAAGGGGTTTAAAATAGTGAATTTTCTCAGTAACTTTGAAGAGCAAACCTTGAGTGAAATGTTTTATCTATCTTTCACAAGAAACTTGCTTACCTTCACAGCATCAAAATATTGGCTAAGTTGAGCCCTTTTCTGTTCATATTCTACTTCTAGCTTTCGCAATTCTTTGTAAATATCTGGATTCTCTTTTTCATAAAGTCGTAGGATACGTTCAAAGGTTTCACGAAGCTTTTTACGTTTATCTTTCAGTACTTTCTCATTTAACTGTGGTTGTTGCACTGGGTTAAACTCTGGGTAAAAAAACAGAATACAGAATTATAAATAAAAGTTTATAACCTCTTAGATAAACACTGGTCTGTCATTTAACTCTGCAATCTTAGGAATTGTAGTTAAATGCTCTAGTCTTGGCTTCTTCACCTGAAAAATGAGGACACCGATTATTTTGCAGCAAAGCTCTAATGACAAAAGGGGGTTATCAGGTTATATAACCCTTAGTTATTGCATGCTGATCAGGCCTGCAATCTCCCAAGTGAGTGGACGGTGAAGGCTTAAATAAATGAGACAATGGAAATGATTTCAGGGCTGCAGGAGGGACTAACTCTTACAGCTTCAGTATTTTCTGAGTTTAGCCAAAGACTTCTCTAGGCAGCCCGTACTTATTTAGTTTTCAAACAGAGGAGGAGGATACTCAAGCAAACGGGAGTCTCGTAGGACCTTGGGAGGATTTTCCCAAGTAGTAAATTATGTCAATCAGGAGAACGACCTTATCTGTAGGTTGGTATTTACTGTGGGAGTGTGGAGCCTGCTGCTGCAGTCTCCTTGTAGTTAACTGGGGTTGGAGGCAAAGTCCTCAGCTGTGGTTTTATCTTGTCCTTTGAGATGTCACAGCTTTACAGGCCAATACAGGCCTCAGGATGACCAGGGACTCATAGAGATTTACCTACTATGAGTCCACTGCCCATGCCCAGACAAGGAGCCTAAGCTTCAGACAACTCACAAGTAAACACGGAAAGCCACCTGGTTAATATAAAATCCAGCTCAGAGCCACTTTGTAGTGGTCTCCAACAGGGGGTTACAAATAAAACAGGCAATATTTGAGTTACTACTTCTATTAATTTTATGATGGACCTATGTTCCTTCACTAGCTATCATATAACCCCCTGATCATGTGTCCACATGCGCTTTCATTTCAGTTCCTCTGCCCCAAGAGGGATCAGCGCCAGACTTCCCAGATCTACCTGGCCCATCATATGCCCCCATTCTCCTTTCTAGTACTGACATAAAGAGATCGACTAGCATAGGATCCCAGTTGGGAGCAGATCTTCCTCCTGCACTGCTAAACAGAGATAAAACAAACAGAGTACTGTCTGTAGCTTTGTGTCCCAGCCACTAATTCTGTAGATATCCCACTATCCATCCCAAGGATTTCAGCAGCATTTTGCTGAGTGAAGCAAACAGAGCAGACTAGACAAAGGGACCATCCTGACCATGACCTCTGGGGTTTCAAAGGTCAGTTCCAACTGTGACTTTGTCAATTACAGCAGCCAATGTCTTGTCTTCTCCCTCTTCTTAAAAAGTAATATGTTGAATTATCTTCTTCCCTAAATCTTATTGACTATGAACCTTAGTGATGTATTCAGCTCTAGAAGATATGTTCTTACACTATTCCTAGTATGATTAATAAGTGTTGAATGTGAGTTTTAATCCCAGCTTTGCCACTGCATAGCACTATGACTTTGAAAAAGGTGTGTGCTGTCAGTTTCCTCTCCTATAAAATATTGTATCTATCTACCCAAAAAATCAGAGGATGAGATAGTATGTATAAAAACTCAAAGGAGCATCAATTATTACCTCCTTTTGAAACAACAAAGAACAATTTTAGACTATTTAGCGTGAGATTTTATGACCCCATTGGGAAAAGTATTAATTCTTGTGATAGTTAAGCCAGACACAAGTGAAATCCATTACTGTACAGCTAATTTGGAAAAGATGTGGGGTCTTGGTCCAGAGCTCTTGACCAAATTACTTCATGACTCTCTAAGTTATTTTGGGAACTCTGAATCTGTCGGGTATCTCTGTAAACAAAACTTGTGTTGCAAGATCACTTTAAAGCACCACTAAAAAACAGGTGGGATATGGAGGAAGAATGTAGAATTGACAAAAATTGGACAGCCGATAAAGCACACAGCATTAACGAGACTTTTTTGCAGCTTGAAAACTACTTTGGAATAAAAAGGAACTGGGTTCAATCCCCAGGGCTGTAAGATAAATAAATAAGAAATTCGTATTTTTAAAGAAAAATAAAAAACTGTATGTTTTAATAGAAAAAAAAAAGGGATCTGTGAGTGAACATAACATTTTTCTTTTCGTACCACAAATCAAACTCACTACCTAGCACTTGCTAGGCAGGCGCTGTGCCATTAAACTATATATAGCCTCATCCCAACATTTCCAGTAACTGTTAATGATTCTCAAACAACAGATGATGGTCCCCCACTTAGGATGGTTTCACTTTTACGATTTTTTTTCTATTTTACAATGACGTGAAAGCTGTGAGATCTGCTCAAGTATACATACAACTGTTCTGTTCTTTACTTTCAGCACAGTATTCAACAAATTACGTATGACATACAATAGTACTATAAAATAGACTTTGAATTTAATAATTTTGCCTAACTGAAGGTTGACCTAAGTGTCCTGTGCGCACTTAATGGAGGCCAAGCTAAGCAATAATGTTCAATAGGTTCGATGCATTAACAGTGTTGACTTATGTTATTTTCTATTTACCGGTAATTTAATGGAATGTTACTCCATCATAAATCAAGGAACACCTGTGTGATTTCTTTTACATTCTTACCAAATGGCCAAATATCTTTTTGCCTCTTCTCATTGTAAAAAACAAAAAAATTGCCTTATAGTCACTTAAGATTTATACAGTAGCTGCCAACATTAGAAAAACAATAATTTCAAAAATCAAACTTGTATTCTCTCAAAAAAATGTGAGCTGGCCAGACTGGACTTTTAAGCTCACAACAATTACCTCTACCTACATTTTCTCTTCCTCTAGGAGATGGACTCTGCAGTTTGTAGAATGGCCCCATCTCTCCATCTTCATGGCACTAAATTTACTGGCTGTAGAACGTCAGCACACTGCCCTATTTTCCTTAGGCCTATGCTGCTTCACTTATCACACCCCTGTCTGCGTGTATCAGATCGCTATAGCTGTTATGCAATTTAGTCTTTTAACAAGTTTTTACCCATTTCATCCAATTTCTCCATGTCCCGGATAATCTGTTTGGGATCTTTCATCTTCAAAACTGCAGCTCGAACCATCATGCGCTGTTTTTTATTCTTAGCAAAGTGAAAGAAGAGCAGAGTTAAGAGGCTGGATGTCCATGAGTTACTTCAATATGCTTCAAGAATTGACTTAAACCAAATTTTGAATTTCCCTTTGGTTTCTGATTGCTTGTTTCAACCACCAGAAACAGAGGTATGACATTTTTTTGCTCTCAAAAAATAACTTTGGTCAAAAAAGATGTCCTTTCTTGTGCAAGTATTTTTTAAAGTTGTAGTTTAAAAAATTCTGTATTGATTGGAATAGAGAAGAGTCTTGCAAAATATCAACAAAACAAGAACATATCATTGAAAATGATTAAAAATCTGGATTCCCTCAATGTGTTCACACATTATACTGAATGCTTATTCCTTCCTTATTCAAATACCTTGCTACAAACTAATCTGGAAGATAGAATAGAAAGCTACCCAGCATTGATTTCCATTTACTAATTCAGTAGCTGTTCATGTTATGTTTTAAAAAGCAGCAAAAAAATAATTATTTTCAACAGCTTTTTTTTTTTAACTCATTGGGAAAGATAAACAATGTCATAACCCATCAGAACCTATGTGGAAAGTTACTTCAGTTCATTTTTTAAATATAGGAAACTTTGGCTTAGTAAACTGTATGTTTTTTATTAAGAAGCATAAATCACCTATTTTGGCAAATAACTGAAAATATTATTTTGAAATACACTAATTGTAAACAATAAAATATGCCAAGTAACACTTAAAGCTATTATTATTTTGAATACATTAATTGTAAACAATAAAATATGTCAAGTAACACTTAAAGCTATATAGGATTCTTCTGATATCATACCTTCTTCAATTCTCTCTTCCGGGCTTCCTTTCCTTAAAGGGAAAGAAGGACAGATGCTGTAACTTTCAACTCTTTAACATTAGTGTTTTTTCCCTTTAATACAGATAATTCTTCATAGTGCAAGGCCATCCTATGCACTGTAGGATATTTAGTAGCATCCTTTGGTTCACCCCTAGACAAAATGGGATCCCTCTAATCACAACCAAAAATGTCAAGGCATTTTTAAGTTCTTAGAAAGTAATTTAAGGAAAAAATACCTATAAAATACTAAAGCTTGCAAAACAATGAGATGTTCAAAATTACAAATATAAAAACAAGCCTTAAGGCAATTCTACCTTGAAAGTCACTTAAATCTCAAAAATAACATATGGGTATTAATTTATTTACATATTTAAAGTTTTAATCTTGTGCCATAACTACTCCAGGTAACTTTATACAATGTATTCCTCTTATGACTGCTGATAATGCAATTTAGCCATAATGAAATAGTCCCTATTATTTGCAATTTTTTAACACTCCTCTATTCACCATTCCACACTAATGGACACTTACGAGCTTGGTCGGTAGGGTTCATAAACTTTCCACTCTTGGTGGATGATGTTGATCTCCGCCCCATGTTGACAATCTATAATGGTTCACTTATTTTTTTTTAAAAAAACCTGTAAAACCAAAGAAATAGTTTATTTTTTCTATTTTTATTAGCCTTTCTATCACTCTCTGGAAAGAAACATTCCTTTACTAATTTTATGAGACCTGTTCTTTCCTTAGGTATTGCTTTTGGTATCCAAGAAAAATGGCCTCAACTTTGTTGACCACAAAGAAAATTCTATTATGCTTTAGAAAGGTTATGAGTCAGAAGATGACTTTATTATTCACCAATTTAACATTTTCCTCATGAATCACAGAACCGTCTACTGAAAAAAAAAAGAATAATTTAGAAAATGGTTTAACAATATGACATAAGCCATGAAAATCCTTAGTCTTCTATCTGTCTATAGCAGCCTTTTATTTACTTGTAGAGGGAAAGAAGAAAAAAAAAGACCATGGAGAAATGGATTTGGGATCAAAGACAAATGTCTTTCCCTTGCCTCTCTTGGCATGTATGTTATACATTTCCAACACCTTTAACAGTAAAAACTCATTAATTCAAGAATATTTAATTCAAATTTAGTTCTAATTCAGATATAATTTTTGACTCACAAGAGCTTAAAGCATAACTGAAAATGAAAATATTCAAAATTAGTATATTAAGAGAATGCCCCCCCAAACCTCAATATTAAGATACCTACTTTTCTTACTAGTTAGTATCTACTTGATTCCTGATTTGTAGGTTTTTTTGGGTTTTGTTTGTTTGAGACAAGGGTTCATTCTGTAGCCCAGGCTAGCCGCAAGCTAGCAGTGATCTTCCTCAGCCTCCCAAGTGCTGGGAATACAGAGGTGCTTGGGGTACCATGCCCAGCTTGTGATTTGTATTTTTTAAGGCAGCTGAAAATGGTCACTGCTAAGCGCGATGGCACACGCATGCCTGTAATCCAAGCTCTCTGGAGCCTGAGGCAGGAGCATAGTTGCAAGTTTGAGGCCAGCCTGGGCTATAAAGTTGAAGACCAGGTCCAACTGCATGGTGAGACCCTGTCTCAAATATACAAAAAAACCACAAAATCCAGTAACTGTGTTTGCTAAAAAATATTTTTAAAAGTAAAAACTTTTACTAACATTTCTTTCTCTTTTATTCCAAGGGAGCTAAGCTTAATTTTTTGAAGCAGTCCAATAATAAAGGAGATAAATTTGTTTCCTTTTAAAGGTGGACACAGAGGGTAGGAAAGGGAAAAAGAGATCATAAGGTGAATTTTTTGGTAGACCATACAGTTATAGCCTCCCTCTGTCCTTTCTTTTATAGAGATTTTTGTCAGAGAAGTTTATTACAGTTAATGCTTTTTTGTTGGCTGGGGGTGGGGAGTGTTAGACATTGAACCCAGGGCCTTCACACTGAACTGCACCCTCATAATAAGCACAGATCTCTTTATTTTGAGACAGGGTGTCACCAATGCACTGAATTGCCCCGGTCGGACTCATATATTTTACCCTCCTGCCTCAGATTCCCAGAAAGCTGGGATTACAGGCACACGCCATCACAATCGGCGCCGTTAATGCTTCTTTCATCAAGCATTCAAATGGCCTGTTTTCTGCTAGGTGTTTTAGAACTGTTCCAACAGCAATTTATCGTTATCAAGAAGATCCTTTTCCGAAAAACTCGGGTCAGGAAGAGAAAAACGTAGCGAACAGGGAGAACCCGCAAAATATTAAAATGCAAGGTCTTGTATCTTCCACTGCGTCTGTATTTTGTGTTTTCTCAAGCATTCTCATATTCTGACCCTCTTCTCCCACGACAGAACAGGCACAAAGAGAATTTTTACATAAGACCATGGCGAAGCCCTCAGTCTACGGAAACTACTTTTCTGTCTAAAAGCAGAGGCGATCGGGAAATAAAGGCAAAAATTCGCGAGGTACCCTAAACAGCCAGAAGTTTCCATGAGACAGGGTCCAGGTCCTCCAAAGGGAGCAGGAGCCGCAGCAACCGCCGAAACCACAGCGACGGTTGATGGTGACCGGAGACCTGAGACCCTGAGACGTCAGACCTGCGGCAGCGGCCAGCGTGCCCTGGAGGCGGTGCTAACTGACGGGCGAACTCAGTCACCTACCGCTGGACACTGCGCCACGCCAGGCCTAGGAATCCTCCAGTCCGCGACTCGGAAGACCCCCAACCCGGGAGAGGGAGAGCGGGGGAAAGGGCCCCAATGGCTCGGGGTAAACGCATGGGCCCCAGAAAAGGACGGGAGATGAAGCCACGGGGTAAAGCAATTCCATCTACTCACACTTCTTCTGGGCTCCCAGAAGTGCTGGGGCGGGGAGGGGACGATTCCCGGCCTCCTTTACTCCGCAGAGGCCTTCACCTCTGCCTCTCGGTCAAGCACCGAGTCTCCGCCATCTTGAAAGCTCGCGCCCCTCCGCCATCCTTACGTCATTTCCTTTCCCTGGAGCTTAAGCTCTTTTAGCGCAGCTCAGTCCTGGAATCATAGAGAATACCCAGGAGCTCTAGGACGAGTGTCGCTTCCGCCCCAATACAATACCCAATTGGTTAATTTTCGCCAAGAGCCCGCCTCCATACGGACGCATGTTAATTGACACGTATTTAGTCTAATAGAAATAAGAAAAAGAAAGCCGTTATGTGATTGGCTGGTTACAGTGCCTCTTAGTCCGGAGGCATTCTGACATAATTTCCGGTTGCTGCTTGTATCGACCCTCCCGAAGGGGTTAGTTCGAAAATGGGGAAGAATATTGCATTTTGTCACATTGTGTTGTGTTAATCTTTGGATTTTTACTTTTTCTGTGATGCAAGCGGGTGCAAAATGTTTTCATTTCTGTTTAACAATGAATTCTCGAATAATATTTGACACGGCGTTTAACGTGCAAGCATCGGATAATCCCACGTGGTGCCTGGTGGGTCTGGAAATTCAGCAGTGACCTAAAACCACAGCATTTGGAGACTTGAACAAATAAACCAGTGTCGTCCTCAACCCCCTAAGTTGCTCACGTACAAGATTAGATTTTTTGAACATGAAACATGGGGGATATATACGCAGTTTCTATTTTTTGAGACAGGGTCTCGCTCTGCAGTTCAGGCGGCCAATGAACTCACTTGATAGCCCAGGCTGGCGTTCAGCTTGCATGGATCCTCCTGCCTCAGCCTCCTGAGTGCTAGTATTACAGGCGTGCGCCACAGCTCTCTTACTGGGCTTGTTACCAGCCACACAACTTTTGTGTGTCTATACATACAGGATTAGGCACGTATTTCTAATGTTTGACCTTTCTATACGCTCTTTCCTTTTTTTTTTTTTTACGCTCTTTCCTTGAGACTGCATATTTTCTTCATAAAGGTAAGCTGTTTTTAAAAATTCTGCTTTTAAAGGGCATACTTGGTTTTATCTTAATCTAAGCATCTCTTCTAGAAAAAAGAAACGGCGAGTTCTTACTATCAATTATAAGTATTTCAAAATATGGGCAGAAGTGCATGTTAATTTTAGCCAAATATTTAAATATGCCCCTAGCAGCATAAGTTCGGTTCATACATAAACTAACCTTTGTCTTAGTAAATTCTTGATTTGATGTTAGACTGAATTTGAGTCTTGGCAAGAGCGATAACAAAATCTTGTAGGTCACTGTTTATAAACGAGGTCATAAAAAGATTTAATTTGAAGTTCAGCTAATTTAGATAAACATGACAGCAAAGAAAAATGAATACTTGAAAATTCTTCCATTTCACTAAAATTTTCATATGACAAAATTGTAAGATATGCTGAATATTTTTTATCTCAAGATCTTTTTGTAATTGGATATAAGAATAAACTATAACCAACACATCCTTGAGCCAACGGTATAATAATTTTGGAAGTACAGTGTACGTCCTAAATCAGCCTCAGTGGAAATTACCAGTTAGTGAAGAGTTTAGAAAACAAACACTTGCATCTACAGAAAAATCCGCTGAACCAGGAGGCCTCTGTAGCCTCTGGAACTTTTCTGAAACCAGGTAGTTAGTAAAATGGGTCACCTAGTGCTTTATGTGGCAGAAGCAGCTGCTTCCTTTCTGCTGGTATTTTTCTTTTTTTGGCTTTTTGAGACAGGGTCTCACTATGCAGTTCAGGTCGGCCTTGAGCTCACTTTGTAGCTCAGGCTGGCCTTCAGCTTGCATGGATCCTCCTGCCTCAGCCTCCTGAATACTGGGATTACAGGTGTGCGCCACCCAGCCTTTTTGCTAGTATTGAAAATGAAATTATATTCTTTTTTCCCCAGAAAAATCTTAATAAATTACAACTTGTTTTGGCTAACACATCCTTCAGAGTAGAGAATTCCTCTTCAGCATCCTAAATGCATTATTTTGCATGTATAGCTGAAATTCAGCATTTTATTGTCTTTAGAGATACGTAGTCATCACAGCTGATAAGCATTGATTGCTATTATAGAAACTTATATACTTTAATGTTAATTTTTGATCCATCCAAATTATAGTGTGTAATCAGTGGTTTACAGGTTTATTGTCTCTTTTCATTATTGTAACGTATTGTCACACGCCATTTTCAGGCTCAGTTTACAGATTAAAGTCCAGTTAACCTAGCAGTCAGTAGTACGGTAGTACCTATTTCTGTTTCATTCAAAGTTTCCAGATTTGTGCCTAACAACAAATTACTAAGAATCTCTCTCTCTCTCTTTGTGTGTGTGTGTCGGGCTCTTGCTATATAGTTCAAGAACTTCCTGTGTAGCCCAGGTTGGCCTCAAACTTGTGGCAGTCCTCCTGCTTCAGCCTCCTGAGTGCTGGGATTGTAGGCCTGTGCACCCATTCCCGGCAAGAATGTCTCTTTAGAACTAAGTTATGTCTGAAGCTAGTGATAGAAATGAAAATCTGCATTCAATGTAAGTTTTAAGGATTTTAACAGGAGCTTAGAAAAGGAAGAAGTAATCTCTACACCTGCTGCTTTACGATAGCATTTACCCTCATGCAGGTCTATGGGAGAGGGTGAAAAACATTCTGGGGTGTAATCTTTTACTTGGAAGGATTTAGCAGCAACTGATCAAGGCATCTGTTGTTGGTACTCAACTCAGGAGTCATCTAGTTTTATTACCTCTAGTTCTTTCCAAAGTGTTCACCCTATTTATATCCGCATTGGAAGCACATGGAAAAGGAACCTAATCAAAAAAGCAAGCACTGTTTCTCAGAAGGAAGCAGCACATTCCCTTGGGAAGTGAAATGACTTCAATTCATTGGTGTTTCACTGTATTGATGACCTCAGCAATGGCATTATTATATTTTTCTGATGCTGACTTGAACTCCACCAGGTGCCTCTCGTAGCTTTTGATGGCTGTTTGAAGCTGTGTTTTCTCCACTGCTCCCAGGATGGCACGGAAGATCATATCTATGCCAAGGCCCAGAACAGCAACTCCGATACTGCCAAGGAGGGAAGCGCCAATTTGAGCTAACACAGTGACCAGCTTGTTAATGATGCCGGTTGCGATGTTCGAGCCCACGAGTTTAACAGCTACTGCGCTGGCGGCAGATGTGGCTTCTCCCAGGATGACTGACATAACCTTTTGTACTATTGCAATTTTCTCTGTTTCCCGCTCCTTAATATCCTGCAGTTTTCTATAAAGGGTTGGCTCTAGTTTCTCTTTTAGTGCTTCATCCACCTTTTGTAGTTCCTTTTGAATTTTTGTCACAGCATCAATGATGATGTCACAGTTTTCTTTTATAGTGCCATCTCTCTTCATTTCAATGAAGGCCAGCCAGCACCCCAGGTGCACGTTTAAGACATCTATGAGCTTATTGGTGGCGTGGAAGCTGTCAGATAAGCAGTCAAGGAGCTGCTGGTGAAGACGGTTTACTTCCTGCCGCCTCCTTGGGTTCTCTGGGTAGAGGAAGTCGCTCTGTGCCATATTTCAGTTATCTCTGAAAAATGAAATAATCTTCACTTAAAGCCATAAAAATTACCTGTTGTCTTTGTGAATCTGATCAGGAACTCTTACTTCATGTGTAACACAATACCACTATGTTTTCTAAAAAAATTCCCCTGAAAACTGACCAGGTTTTTGAAAGGAATTATTTTTATTAAATTTGGATCAATGTAGGGAAAGTGTAGGCAACAGAATACCACCCATGGGTGCCTGAACTGAGGCATCAGATTTGGAGGTGGTGGGAATTCTAGACAGGAAACATTCATGTTCATTGTGTGGTTAGTAATAAACATGGTTACTTCCAGGTAATATTTTAAAACTTTGATATGCAACAGAGCCTTGACTAATCACAGTCCTTAATTTCCCCGATCCCTGGTCCTCGCCTTGAATTTACCTACAGATTGAGTCCTCTTAACATTTGGAGTTACATTAAAAGTCAGTGCCAGAAGAATATTAAAATTTCTGACCAGGGCTCCTGATCCACATTTTCTGTTGTATATTTGGTTATATTAATTTAAAATATTCAAATCACTTGATAGGCAAAATACATGTTTTCTAAACCTGGGAGATATTCAAAGGCAATGCACATAGAGTTGACTCTTTGAAAACAGGCCTCAGGATGAGGATATATATTCAGGACTGGGATAACTGCATGGAGAGAAGGCGGGCACTGTTGCAGACAGCACGGTTACAGATCGGGGATTCTCCCTTTGCAGACTTTTGAATTACTTAGAATTGTCTGTGTTGTACTTGACTATTTGTAACATAAACGAGAATTGGGGTCAGAAAAGATAATGCTTTTTTTTTTTGAGACAGGATCTCACTATGTAGTTCAGGCTGACTCTGAACTTACTGTCTAGTTCAGGCCAGCCCCAAATTCATGGCAGTCCTCCTGCCTCAGCCTCCAGAGTGCTGGCATTACAGGCATCCACTATCATGCCCAGAAATAATGTCATTTTACAAAGATATTAAAGAATACACAGTAAAACATCGTCGGGTAAATATACCTAACAGGAGACTCCTTGTGTTTGTACTTCTTATATGCTGGCTCTTGGGGCTATTTAGAGAAAAAAAGGAACTAGCATCTCCTTTTGAGATTTGGCTGAACAGTCCGTGTTTAAGCCCAATAAAAGCACTAATTCACTTAATTCACATACTTTGAAAAGGCTCCCTATGTGGCTGGCAGTTTTATTTTCTTTTAAACTTTCATGAAAATGAAAAAAAATAAGAATCTGCTGCCTTTGAGGGATCTGAAATATTCTCTGAGTAAGCAACGTCCTGATTTGTTTGGGCCCTATCTATGCTGACATCGTGGTTCTTAGTCAAGAAAGTAAACATGAAAATAATGTATCTTCAAGCCAGGTGTGGTTGGCACACACTTGTAATCCCAGCACTCAGGAAGTGAAAGCAGGAGGATCGCTGTGAGTTTGAGGCCAGTCTGGGTTATACACTAATACATTCAAGACCAGGGAAACCTTGTCTCAAAAACCCCAAACAAAAACCCAGAGAAACAAACCCAAC
Organism: Dinomys branickii; assembly: GCA_004027595.1. Classification (NCBI taxonomy): domain Eukaryota; kingdom Metazoa; phylum Chordata; class Mammalia; order Rodentia; family Dinomyidae; genus Dinomys; species Dinomys branickii. The sequence goes on along the minus strand of PVLD010003856.1, from coordinate 75,505 downwards.
CCCCAAATGACACACACACAAGAAACCCTATCCTCCAAGACATAAAGATAGTTTGGAAATTGAATGGAGAAACATTTTCTAAGGTAGCTTAGGAATACACAATAAATAACCATTGATTTGTATATTCAGAAAATTGCACTGGAACCTCCTGGTAGAATGAACTACCATAGATACAAATTCACTTTATCCTTGATTCAGATCTTACACACATGTGTGCTCAGACACACAACAGATATATTTCTACCAAACAATATTTGGAAAGCTTTCTAATTCTATTCCATTTTTTAAAAAAATTTCTCAGGCTGGGGATATAGCTCAGTGGAATAAGGACATGCCTGGCATGTACAAAGTCCTGAGTTCAATTCCTAGTACTGAAAAAAAGAAAAAAAAATTTCTCATCAAGGGTCTATTAAATATTTCCCAAACTTTGCAATGGGTTGCAAATTACAATCTGATAACCACACATTTGGATTTTGAGGTTTTTAAAAATTTTTCATTAAAAGCTCATCTTTCCCTCATTTTCAGATATTATGAACTAAAAACTCCAGTTTCTGACTTTGACTCTAGACAACAGTCAACTACATCCTAAAAAAATAAAAACTACATCCTTATTCAGATATTTAGGTGAGAAGCATCTTTCTTACTCTGAGAAATTGGGAAGTATCTCAACATCTACGACTATACGAAGGCATAGCTTTCTGAAAAGCTATGTGCTTCTGTGTACCTCCATGACTATACGAAGGCATAGCTTTCTGAAAAGCTATGTGCTTCTGTGTACCTCCAGAGAGACGGAAATGCGAAACTTCCTCCTGCGTGGGAGGGGAGTGCTTCCACAGGTCAGTTCTTTTTCAATTAAGTGAATATTTCATCACGATTTCACAGATTAATCATTACATGTATCTGAAGGACTTAACAGGCAAGACTGCTTAAATGTCCAGGAACAGTAATGTTAATAGGAAACCCTCCCCCTTATTAAGACATCATGAAAGCACAATATTAAACAATAATATAGAGGTGCGAGGGCACAAATAGTAAATGTTGAATCTCATACAGGGTTTACATGATGGGCTAATCCTTTGGAGTTAACAATTAACAAAAATTATTAGCATAATACATGTAAAAAAGTGCCCACCCCCACTGCACAAATGGGATTAAATAGGAGAAAATGAGTAATTTTCAAATGCCTTCACAGAAGGATTTCTTAAACCTAAAGCCAGTGGAGAGAAATCACATGCAAAAATTTGACCAACAAAGATGATCATGTAAAAAGAATCGAAGGCAAACTGGAAAAGGCAAGAAAATGGAAAGGATTTTATTGAGAAAAGTAATAATATAATTGCTAAATGAGCAGTGAATTCTGAATGAATAACAGAAGAAGGAAGAGTAGCTCATGGATTGATGGAAAAGATTGCCTTATCAGATATAGGACAGTGCATTTTCAACTACACGAGGAACTTTTTCTTTAAAAAACACTGTTAAATACTCAAACCCTAGTACTTGCAGACTAGGATCTAGATACCAGTCCACGCTTTTGTTTCAATAACAGTTTGGAATTGCAGACACCATGATGTGTTCAGAATATTTCCTTTTAACCAGAAAGGACTTACTTTCCTTGAGTTGGGCTTACCTTGTTAGCTCTTTTTTTCTTGGGGTGAGAATTAGAGAAGGGCAGTTCTGAAAATAGATCTTCTGCAAGGCTGCCAGCAAACCCGCTCAGGTAGATCTGGGGTCCAACATGGAGTACAATTCAAGGTTCCTTCCACTGCCCAGATGTGCTAAGAGGTGCTAGAGAATTAGGAAGAGCAGAGGTGGAGATCAGAGGTAACACCATTGAATTACGTTTTGGATGGGAGAGCCTGGGGAGGACAGCAATTTATTATCAGAAACAGTTGTTAAATAAAACTTTTGGAAAGACATTGTTTTGTAATAAGTGCATGTATTAGGCTCCAAAAAAAAAAAAAAGACCCCTCAAAATAGTCTCTGAGACATGAAGTTCTATTTCACCAAGTCAAAACTAGGTATTATCTGACTTTCCAAGAAAGCAAGAGACAGAGGAGAGCTAGTTTTTCCAGACAGGCCAATGTCTGCCTTATAAAGAAAGTAACTTTGAAATGACCCGTTTTTTTTTTTTTTCTGTTTCTGTTTTCTTTAGTCTTTTTCTATTAGTGAAACCAACTGTCCCCACTCAGCTCATGAAAACACTTCTATTATATAGCATGAGATCTTGCCCTATTATAGAATTGCGAATAAAGCCAAGTACGATCTTTCAGCTGAGTTGTTATAATTTGCGTTTTGGCACACTTTATCTAATAAGTAGCAAAGCGCGTAATAACACAATGTCTACTTCCTTGGAATTTCTAATCTTATTAGGAAATTAATATAGATTAGTAACTATAGTGTCAAGTTGAAAGTTATTTGTCTTACAAAGTTATAAGAACTGCTGGTATTTGGCTTTTGTAAGTGCAAACTTTAAACATTGTACATTTTAATACATATTGACATCAAGGCCAGCCAGAGACAGTTCGGTCATCGAGGGAAAGTTCTTTATACTCTTTCAAAGTAATTTCCTTATATGTATGCTTGATAATTAAGGAGGAGTTAGACACCACCCGGAGAATTGTAGTTGGCAATGTGCAGTGTCTCCACGATTGCCCTTAACAATTTAGTTCTGAATCCCAAATTAATTACTCCATTCAGCAAAGCAAACGACCTGAAATTGGAGTCACTCTTAAAATTCATGGTTGCTACTCAGGGTGAGATTCAGCTGCAGTCTTAGCAGTAACATATAACCCTGTGCCTGAGAGGAGTTTCAGGCCACTTGCTTGTCTTCATTTTATCACACTTTTAGTGATGGTCTAGTGACTTAAAGATCATGGCATTAGATGCTAGCTCGGTGGTGTGTTTAACACAGCTCTGGTTAACAACATATTTGCATAGCAAATGTGAACTTTTACATAATTTGCGTTTTTCCATAATGGTGCATCTAATCACCATTAGATGGAAAAATTCCATTTGAGGGCTCGCTATCCACTTTGCGGCAGAGTTTGTGCCATTATTTGAATATTTTATTGTAATGCTCCATGAAGAGTCCCAGCAGTTGAAGATGAAGAGCCTGTCATCAGACAGGCTGATGACGAATTGCTGACCAGCAGGAGGAGCCCTTGGTCTCTGGGATTCCAGTTTCACTTAAGCCTCTGCTAATGGAACTGTGCTTCCTTGATCTCACTTTTGGTCTCTCTGGTGGGTAAAACTTTTGAGGAGAAAGTTTCATTACTAAAATAGAGATTTGATTTATTCTTTAATAAAAATTACAAGCACACAAATTTAAAACTGTTAATAGAAACAAAGATTAGCTTGAAATGGATACGAGTTGGACCTAAGTTCAATTCTGTTGAATTAGGGAGTACCATTCATCATTAAAGATGTAAGAACTGGTAAAAATTTATGGATGATTAGCTCTAAAAGTTAAGATTTATTTCACGATGTTATACAGTTGATTTTGTTTTTCACATAACAGAATGAAAGCATATTGATTTCACAGTTTTCAAATAAAACTTTTCAGGGTACATTTGTAAATAACAGTAGGGCATCATCTGCTAAGTGCTATAGGAATTTAAAGACAGAATATCTGAGGCAGTTACAAGATGCTTCATGGTGAAAGTGACGTATGAGCTGTGTTCTGAATGATGGTAGTTATAGCATGGGGAAATAAAAAGTGAAAAGTTTGTAAAAGAAAGTACTTTTTAGTATAAGACCATTGTCATGAATATGTACAGACTTCTTAAAATAGAGGAAAAGAAGCACCCAAAATCTATCATTTTAATTACTTTTGTTTTTTGTTTGCATGCTTTTCTAAAATTTGGTTTTCTAAATTTTGAAAAATTTCTAAAATTTGCATGTAACTATCTTAATAGAGTAAATAAAATTCACTTAAATACCATATTTCTAGTTTTATAAATATTTTATTGGTTACCTAAACTATTCCACATCTTTACCATCATTTAATTATTTTACTACTGCAAATAATGTTCTAATGAGAACTTTAATACAAGTTGATTATTTTCTTCCTCAATTATCTGAATTATTTCCTCAGGATAAATAGGTAGAACTATATAATTAATTTTTTATTGCATTTGCTTTGTATTACAAATTAAAGCCAAAGTTTTATAGCAGATACTGGGAATCCTTCAAAGTCAAAGATAATCCTGTTGAAATATTGTTGATTTGGGGGAATGTAATTTTAAATTGTAGAACTACACACTGAACATGTTAAAGATGAAACATTTTGGTGTCTGAGATTACTTCCAAATAATCTGGAAAGAATAGTTAGGGAAGGATTATAGAGAAAGTAAAATTGGCCTTGTTTTGATACATTTTAAAACTGGGTTATGGGCATATGGAAGTTTATTACATCATTGCCTCTGGTTTTAGATATATTTGAATTTCTCCCATAATTAAAAAAGAAAAACAAACAAAACCAACCCTGTCTCTGATGGTTTGTCATTATCATTAGTGCTCTCAGAGGTTTTACATTCCTTTCTGTTTTCCTGTTTCTCACTGTCCTTGAATCATGAAAGGTTTGCTTTTTTGGGACTATGGAAATAGGGTATAGTCTTTAACTGGAAGCCTTGCAGAAGAGAAGGTACTGTCTAGTTCTGAGCTTTCTTTAATATTAACTTAAGCCATGGACTTTAATTTTTTAAAAGTTAATTGTTGTGTGATCTAATTTTCAACCAGACAGCAGTACTACTTGAAACCAGAAAGCAGAATATCAAGGTTATTGATCAGCATTTATCAAATGTTCACTTATGAAGCCTCTGCTGTGTACCTTGAAGGATCAAAGGAGAAAAAAGGAATGTTCCTTACCCTGAAGAAGATAATGAAGATCTTTTGAGATACACAGCAAATGCCAAGGATATTTAAATATAATTTAACTTAAGAATGAGGATAAGCTCATAACTATGAGTCCACATTCACCCTTCACAGATATTCAGTGCCTCCGTTCATGTAAATGACATAAACCGAGATGTTACCATTCATATAAACAAGACAGATACACACAAGTATCATTTCATCCTTCAATTTTTCTAAATTCTAAGCTTTTCTCCTTGTGTCTTAGAAGCTGTAAATTTTTTTCCTTAGTGTCTTCAGAGAAATAATCATGCACAAAAAATGCCATGCTATTCTCTTATCATATAGCTACTCTTTTATTTATGGCTAAGATTCAAGACCGACACAGTATCCCCAAGTCCCTTTCATGGCAACAGAGTATTCTATCAATACTAGAAGAGAGATCCATGCTACTTACGTTGCCGTGTTTCTGGGTTTGTAGTTTCAGCAGCTGTTTATGGGTATGAAGTGCTTTTCATCTGGTTTCATCTGGGTGTTTCTGGTGGAATGTGATGACTTACAGGCTTTGCTGGTCTCTGCTGGGTCCCTCTGCCTGTCTGGTTTATGGGCTACTTCTGTATAGCTCAGTCCTCAGATTTGCTCCATTGCTTAGTATAAATATAGTGTATGTTAAGTAGTGTAATTTGAACAACTGTTAAAGTGGTAAAACTTACTGTTAAAATTTCTGTTGTTTAATGGAACTTCCATTTTTGAAAGGCACGTCCTCAGCGAACTGACTGGACTCAGCAGGAAAGATGCTTCTGTGTTGTAGCTCTGAGAGCCTGGGATAACGGCTCGATGCCTGTTTCATATATTTGGTTTGCATTTGCTGTTACACATTTGTACCTTTATCTGTTGCTAGTTGCTTTGTTTAGGTTCTCAAAAGGTATAAATCCAGATAGAGCCAAATGTGTCTTTATTATTATTATTTTTTATTTTGTTTTTTCTGAGACAGGGTCTCGCTATGCAGTTCAGACTGGCCTTGAGCTCACTTTGTAGCCCAGGCTGGTCTTGAGCTCACAATAATCCTCCTGCCTCAGCCTCTTGAGTTCTGGGATTACAGGCATGTGCCACCACGCTGGCAAATGTGTCTTTTAAAACAATTTTTAGTCTTCTCTCCAGGAGGAGTTCTGCTGTTTATCGTTAGCTCCCTTTTTATCTTGGTGAATTCTGTTGATAGTGCAAAGTTTTTAAAGACCAACTACGTTCCTTCCCTTTAAAGTGTAGAGTCTTTCATGCTCTTTCCTCTACTGTTAGTCCTAATCTCTAATGATTCCTCTATAGCAAGAACACCTCAAAATCAGGGCGGTCACTGAGCCCCACTATAACTTAGTGGAACAACCACACACTTTAGATTCAGATGGTCTGGGTTTTGTGTACCAAAAGTACTGTTTACTAGTCAAGTAACTCTGGGAAAGTTAAATTTTTCAACATTGATGAATTCATAACCTGTGAATTATCATAAGGGTTAACTGAGGTAATGTTTGTAAAGCACTTGGCGTAGTGGCTGGTATATGGCAAAGCTTAGTAAGTGATAGCAGTTCCCATATTAATAGCAGTATCTTCTAGTTGGGTTGGGAGAATGGTAGGTAGAGGATACAGAACAGGTGTGCCACTGTGAGATTCATAAGATCTGAAGGTGCTGTCCTGTGATCCTAAAGAATGGCCATGGGAGGGTATAATTTTTACTTTTGTTTCAATGGATCTGTAGTCCTTGAGATATTCTAGGAACCCACCATGAGCTCTATATGGAGGATAAGTAGGATTTATGCAGGTGTGGGATATGGAGGCGATGATGCAGTTAGAAGAAGTGCTGAGCAAAAGTAGTACTGAATACAAATTGAATACAAGTTTATAGTGTTTTTAGGGAGTAAAATTAATCCACTATGCTGGCTGTATGTATGATAGCAGTTAAGGGAAAGTAGGTAGTGAAAAGCTGAGAACAGCGTGTGGGTAGACTTTGATGCCATACTAGTGCTGTTGAATTTTATTCGCTAAGCAATATCGAACCACTGAAGGGTTTTCTTTATTAAGAGATAATACGTGGGAGTTTGGATTTCAGGAAAGTTATTTTATGGAAACTAGACTAGTAGACATGGATTTATTAATCATGAGTCATTAACCCCGATGCCTACAGCAGGTGGACAAGATATGTCTGTCACTTGTCTTATCTTAAAGCAGTTGTATTTTGTTTCTGAAGAGAATATTGTAGAGGAGTACTGTTTTACCCGCTTGTACCTAAGCTGGTGTTTGCTTCTCTTCTATTTGCACCCTTCTGAACATTTACTTCCTAGTCAGCCAGCCCTTCCTCCCACCACATAGCAGCCAAACTGGAGTTGGCATAATTGAGGCACACACAGAAACAACACGGAAGAGGTAGACACACTGTACTAGACACTTTTCCAGAACCGCTTTAGAGGAAAACTAGAGGCAGTATTGACTGAACTCCATTGGTAGTCGTTTGGAACTTCTTAAATCCTCCTTCACTACAGAAAATAAAGGCATCAAATCAATAATCAAGACTGAACTGTAAGCAGGAGCCTAACTTTCCTAGTCCATGGCTTGGAGCCAAGGCAGTGCCGAGGATCCAAGTAGGCCAATTTGGCAAGTTCGATCTTTGGGGTGAGGGCGGTGGTGGATGTGTAAGGCGTCAGCGATATCTCCAACTGGCAGACTTATAGCCGCCCTCTTGATAGGGCCTAGTGCTAAACAGGCTCCCCCTTTTCTCTGAATTTCATCCTTTGTTTTCCTGAAAAGCTCTACACAAAAACAATAATAACCTGACTTCTTCCCAGAATAATCTGCCCGATTCAGTAATAACTCCCAAACTTTGGAATCCTCCATTAAACAAGCAAACCTAAGAAAGTAACCCTTTGACAAATAACTTCTTTTATGGCTTCTCATCACAGACTTTTCCAAGTGCGTAGTGTACATGTATCATCTCTATTGCATTTTTTCCATGAATTTTAAAATGTTTGTTGTAGCAAACCTCAGCTGGTCTCTCACTGTACCCTGGAAAGAAATGACCGTGGGTATGAGAAAAATAAAGACCAGAGACAAGAGCTGGGGTCAGGCGGAGTCACCTCTTACCTGATGAGCGGGAGGACCGCCCCCAAAAAGTAGAGCGTTTATTTATAGCCTCCAGGGAGTTTGGGTAAATTCTGCCTCCCTGTCCAGCAACCAGATAACAAAGTTACAATGGCTAGTTTATCCCGGAGGAGTTCCTGTGTTCTCAGGTTGGCTTCATCCTGTATGTGTAACTATTTTCCAGCTTCACAGGGTCCCCACAGTTTGTAATCTAGCTAGTATACATACTCCTACTTCTTATAAAATTGCTACATAGAATCACAATAGAAATACAATTACTAGAGCTAATAAATAATGTAAGATATTCGTCTTATTTGTAGCACTTGAAATTATTGGTCAATTCTTTTAGAAATGTATAATTCTGTTGTTTTTCTTGTCTTTTCAAACATTCCTTCAATTTTTGTATGGATGCTTCCTCTCTTGCATATCCTTAAATATTGATGTTCTTTCTGTAATGTTTCAACACTGATGAATTCCTAACCCCTGTTTGCCTCTCTTCTTCGAGGAACCCACCATGGTTCCTCCACCACGGAACCCACCATTTTATTTAATCTCATGGTTCTATTGTCATTTGTTGATGAACCCCAAGTAGGCAGCTGCTGTTCAATAATTTTCCCTGCACCGTCAGTGCATATCTAACCAACCATCATGACAGTCCTGGTGTGGATGTTTTAGTACCTCCAAAAGTTGTGAACAAAATGTACCTCATTATCTTGAGTTGCCAATCCAGTCCTCCCCTAGGTCTTAATGTTTCTAAGCCAAATTTTCCTACGTAATATTAAAAATCATTACTGAGAGATTTCTTGTACACTTTTCTCAGATTGTCCTGATAGTAAACCATAAGAATCTGTAATATTACACCTAGAATATTGACAGTGGTATAACCTACCCATGTGTGTGTCTGATTTATTTCACTTAACAGTATAGTCTTCAGGTGTATCCATTTTCCAACAAAGGACTCACTTATTTTTTATGGCAGAGTACTATTACGCGTGTATAGATACATTTCCTTTATTCTTTCATCTGTTCATGGGCCTGTAGGCTGCTTCGAGAGATATTGAACATTTTTTCATGTACAGTATTTATCGACTATCTGTACCTACTTCTGAGAAGTGTCTATTCATTTTAGTTGCTCATTTTTTGATGGGGTCTTTTATTTTGGGGGGTCTAATATATTCTAGATATTGGTCCTCTGTCCAAGGAATAGCTTTCTAAAACCACTACAAAGGACACCTTGAAAAAGCTGCAGATGGGATTAAAACTGAGAATTCCAGCAACCCCAGAGAGTCAGCAGCAGATCATTTGGAACTGATTGTCAAGGCTATGGAACCAACCATACATACCCTTCCAAAAGCCGTACAAACTGTGGAAACTAGTATTTCCAAGTCTAAGAAGGTCGCTGACAAGTAGGAGTTCAATAGAAGACATCTGCCAGAAAATTAATTCAAATTCTGTTATTTTAAAAATAGTACTTTCTATCATACCAGCCTTACGGAATGTTAGGACATAAGCAGAGAACAGTCATCTGGCACAGCATTTACTTACTGCTCTGCTTTATTACATAGAAAGGAATAATGAAAAGAGACTTTCTTGAAATGACAGTCATCAAGAAGGCTGAATTGGTATTTTATCAGTATGTTGGTGATACGTAAGTATATTTATCTTGAGAAATTAATACGTGGACACATTACATCTTAACCATTTTTACTTTCACTTCCATTCCTAGCCCCCTCCTCCATGCCCAGGACCCCTTTCTATCTCAACAAAATCAATCTCCTTGCTTCCTTTTATTTTACTCTCAAATTATTTATAGTTTGAGTTTCTTATATAAGAGAAACCAGGTGCTATTTCACCTTCTGTGTCTGCTTTATTTCACTTAACATTATGGTGTCAGGATACATGCGTTTTCATAAAAATTGCCCAAATTTATCAAAAAAATACATTGCTGAAGAAAACAAAATAGTATCGGTTGAAGCTATTTCTACATATTTTATTTCAACTTTATACATGATTAAAACATCTAATATATAGTTTTAGCAAGTTGACTTCTAGCTCCTACAGCGCGAAATCCAGAGAAATGTCAGCGTTATTATTAAATAATAATCATAGTCATCTCGAATAGAGATGACTGTTCAGGCCTAGGGAACATAATATAACCTACATTTTTGTTACTTATATGCATTTCTGTCAAGTTCACAGCCTTGATTGTCATAAAAATATTCTTAGTGTCATTTATCCAGAATTATACAAGAACAATGAGTGAGCAGTAATATAATTTTCTTATATGAATAAGAAAAGAGCATACAATGTATTCTTATTTGTCTCCTACTGAGATATTTTTATTAGGAGATGTTAGGAATTGAAAAATGGAGAGATTCTAACTTTTTACAAAGCATGTACCACAGCACTTGCAGGATTTCTGAGGTGTGCTTGTATTTAAGAGGAAGCGTTGGGAAAGTCCATTTACCTGCCAGGAAGTATTTGGCACCCATGTCTTGCAAGTGAGTGTCCACTCTTAAGATGACCCTTAAAGTCCCTCTTGCACATGATACCTGACAGGAACTTTGTTGAAAATAAGAAAAGTGATACAGTAACTCCAATCCAAGGCTGTCATTACCATATAATCCTTATGATTATTACTTTCACGCGCTAGGCTTTGAACCCTGGGCCTTCACACTGAGCTGCCTCCCGCATCCGCCTGCCTCCCTTTTTATTTTTGAGACAGTCTTACTAAGTTGCTAAGTTGCCCATGCTGAGTTTGACCTTGTGATCCTTCTGCTTCAGTCTCCCAGAATTCTGGCATTATGGGCTTGTGCCACTGTGCCAGCCTATCACTGTTATTTTAAATAAGGAATTATTCCCCTGCTCTCTGGCAGCAGGTCTTGTGGATGTCCCATGGGAAGGCTCTAGGGGTCTTTTGACCGTTCCCAGAGCTTCAAGGTTCTGAAAAAGGACTAAATTTCAATACACTGACCACACTTTCACTCAGTACCAATAATAATAGTACTAATAATAGTTTATTTTCAGGAGGATCTTGAGTGGATTAATTTGCTACCTTCTTATCAAAAATAGATTATGTGGGAAGAATGAGACGGGTCTTTCACTACGTTACATTCTCTGTGCTTCATGTGTTTACAGTTCCACTCTTTGCTAGGTCACTGGGTTGAGTTCCAGGATGTTAGGATAGCTGAAGAGATTGACATAGAAATAACTGGGACACAGCAGGAGGGGTCTCGGGGTAGAGTCTTTCTGTGACGTGATTAGAAGAATGACCAGTGGCAGCTGAAGGGAAGTCCTTGAATGTCCACGAGAATGGTGGCTTGGGTAGCCTGTTGGTGTTAGGGATGGGTGGTTCCCATGTACATAAGGATAGGCGGTGTTTAAGTGCTGGCGGCATCATACTTTCTCCCCTCTGGGCACCACCATCCTGCCCACTCTGTTGTCTTTCTATCTCCTGCTGATTCTTAGCTTTTGGATATATTAGGGGAAAGCTGCATTCTTCTCAAACCTATTGTTCTCATTTTGTGTGTGTGTGTGTGTGTGTGTGGTTGGTTTTGGTTTTTGCTTTTTTTTTTGTCTTTTTGAGACAGGGTCTCACTATGCAGTTCAGGCTGGCCTTGAGCTCACTTTGTAGCCCAGGCCAGTCTCAAACTCACAACCGCCCTCCTGCCTCAGCCTCTCTGGTGCTGGGATTACAGGCGTGCACCACCAGGCCTGGCTATTGTTTTCATTAATGTTCCTCTTAAGTACTTTGGTTTTGGGTTCCTCTTGATTTTGGCAAAGTCCATCAGATTTTGAAGAACAAAGTGAAGGCTCACTTGTTTCAATGTTACACTTAGTCTTATCCCTTCTCTGAAGCCACAAGCACTGCATGGCCTAACTGAATGAAGTGTAAGTAGATAGGAGAGGGTGAACGATCATAAAACAAAATATGATCATTTATGAAAGAAAAATACATTATGAAAGAACGAAAGAAGTCCTGTGATATCTGTAATATCTTTCCCCTTACTTTTTAATTGCCACTGTTTTCTATATCTTAGTGTCTCTGAAAGCACTTAGTTCAGTGTTTTTTGAATTTTACCAAATCAAGAACTGAATGGCTTGTGGGTTCAGATCATCAGACGCCTCAATCCAAGAATCCAGGTTCCCCAAGAAAGTTAGGTAACACCAGAAGCCTCTTTTGCTATTTTATTTTAATGAGTGTAAAGTAAATAGAAAACCTTAGGATAATCAAGCAGGCCTATTAAAGAGAACACTATGGAATAAAAATATTGAATGAATCCAGAGTATTTGGGTATATACAAAAGGAGAGGTACATGTATTACTTTGTTAAAATTGCTATAGGAGATAATTACTATGCACCTTATTATGTAGTCTCTTTTAACAATCCATGTGAATTTACATACAGCTAAGCATCTAGTCTCTCTCCAGAAGATATCCGAGTCTGATCAAGGGATTACAGTTCTGATTGTGTATCAGTCAGGGTTTACTAGAGAAACAGATATAATACAAGATATACAAAGGTATAAGAAATTACAAGTTTGGCTTACAGTGGTCAGCCACAGAGTTGGATGAGGAAGCGTGCAGAGGGTGTCTGTACACGGGAAACTGAAGAATCCAGTCCAAGGTCTGGAGTGCACTGTGGTGTCTGTGCAAGTCTGTATCAGGAGGCTGATGGGTTTGTGACGGAATGCTGAAGAATCTATGACAAATGCTGAAGAGTCTATACCAGAAGGCTCCAGAGTCCTAGGCAAAAGCCAGTCTGCATCAGAAGCCTGGAGATGACCACTAAACTGAAGGCAAAGACTGGAGCTCCTTTGCCTACCCACACTGAGAGGCAGAGGTCCTTAACACCCACACCATGCCCATGCCCTCCTGTTGCACAGCCTCAGGATGAATACAAAGTAAGAACCCTGGCTCACTGCTGAGTCACATAGTTAGCCTTCTAAACTTCTCAAGTTGACATAATGAACAACATCCTAGAGCTATTTTTGTTTTTCTTATTTTGTTTTTTGAGACAGAGTCTCACTATGCAGTTCAGGCTGGCATTGAGCTCACTTTGTAGCTCAGGCTGGTCTCAAACTCACAGCAATTCTCCTGCCTCAGCCTCCCGAGTGCTGGGATTACAGGTGTGTGCCACCACACCTGGCTAACATCCTAAAGCTGTAAGGGCATGTCCTTTTCACGCCAGGATACAGAACCGCTGAGCCACTTAGTTAAGCTTCTAGACTGCTCCACTTGATACCCTATATCAACCATAACAGATGGAATGTTTAAATTGGCCTCTAGTTTCAGAAATTTTTAATTTATACTTTGACTCAGTTTAATTATTTTTTATTTTTATTTTAAGGCAAAAGAATGGAGACATATAAACCAGAATAACACAAAAACAATACAGGAAGCACAAAATTATAGAGAAGATAGTAGGGAATTAACACTGGATGCTGTATTACATAATGTTATCTTTGCATTTGTTACTCAGTTATACAGATGATGGCTTGTTCAATTAATCAATTTTCTCCACCCTCATCTCCGTTGTTCTATCAGTCATTTTTCCTCTGGTAATAACTATACTCTTTGGTTTATTTACTCCCTCAGACTCTCACATTGGGAAGAGACATGGTTGCTTCAAATTATGCTGTAACAAACATTAGTCCTCAGGATCGCCCCTGTGGACCACCGGGCTCTACTCCAGCGAGGCACTCTTGGGGGCCTGGTTGAGTCCATGGGGTCAGCCCCGCAGACTAGCAAGCTCTGCCCCATCACTGCACTGTCGGGGGTCCAGTCGAGTCCACAGGGCCGCCTCTGAGGACCGCCAGGTTCCGCCCTGGCGAGGTGCTCCCAGGGGCCCAGTCGAGTCCATGGGGTTGTTCCCATGGACCGCCAGGCTCCACCCCATTGCTGCGCTGTCGGGGGCCCGGTGGAGTCCACAGGGTCACCCCTGCAGACTGCCTGGCTCTGCCCTGTTGCCACACTGTCGGGGGCCCGGTGGAGTCCACAGGGTCGCCCCTGCAGACTGCCGGGCTCTGCCCTGTCGCCATGCTGCCAGAGGGCTGGACCAGGTCTTCAGAGATCTCATGTAGCCTGGAGGGAGCCCCTCCCGTTTCAGGCTGCTGAGCTCCCTGTCAAGGCCCCTGGGGTCCCCTTATAGGCCACTAGTGTCTCCCTCAGGCCACCTATGACTCTTTGGAGGCTGTCCCCACCCAGCTAGAGAACCGGGTCTGCCCCCTAGTTCCAGGTCTTTGCCTCCTCCCATCTCTCGATCTCCAGGGTTGCAGCTCCTTGCCCCTTGCAGCTGGGCCTTGGGCACACTTACAACGCTGGGCACAAGTGGTGTGAGGTCTCCCCAACCCATGCTCACTATGGTAATCCAGGGTGTGTACTAACTTTAGTTACTAGTTCTAGAAGAGAATCGCAGGGTTTTCTCAGGTCTGCTGTGTAGAGTATGTTGTTGTCTCTCCTACTCCAGGACTGCTGCTGTTTGTGTAATTTGTCGCTATGGGTTCATACAAGGTCCATATATGCAAGCAGTATGAAGTCCCTCTTGGTGCTATATTAGTAGTTTAGGGTGAGTCCTGAAGTCCGTGGACTCAGCCCATTGCTGTCAGGATCACATGTTGAATGCTCAGGCCACGAAGACTCAAGGTGCTCAGAGAGGGAGTTCAGGGTGGGAGGTGAAGACTGGTAACTCAGCTCGTGCTTCCTGCTTGGTGTTGGAGTGAGAAGGGCGTGGGGTTATGTAGCCCACCTCCGTCTGCAGCTCTCTCTTACTGTTGTGCTCCAGTTCCCGTTTGTTCTTTGGCTGGATCCCTGGGAATTGCTGTGGCCCTGGGGTTGCTGCTGCTGCTCTCTGCTGCTCTCTGCTGGTAGTTGCTCACACAGTGGAGAGGTAGGAGGCTGCAGCCTTGGGGCAGGCATAGAGCTGAGTGTGGTGGGCTGTGTACTGGTTGCTTTGACTCCTCCTTGCCTCCAGGTGCTGATTAGAAAGGTTGCTGCAGAGCAGGGATTCTGTTTTAGTGGCTCTTGTAACTTCTCATCCTCACACTGGGTTTGATAACATCTCCCGACAGCCATTGCCTCTTTTCCAGGCTGTGTTTCTCTGCTCTGGTCCCGGACCAGCTCTCAGAACTCCACTCCCCTGGCTGAGTTGGGAGGCTCCCATAAGCACAGCCTCTGAAGCTGACACTGCGAGTGCTGGAATGAGGGAGCAGGCTGAGGGTGTATTTGGAGTGGTGACTCCCTCCTTCTCTGCCTCCTCTTCCTCCAACTGTGCCATGGCGGCCCTCTGAGCCTTTCCTCCAGGAGAAATCTTATTTGCTCTTTCTGAGGGCTTCAATTCTTACTTCAGATCCTTCCTGTGTCTAGGGGACCCATTTCTCTCCTTCCTGTCTTTCTCATGTTGCTATATTCCAGTGTCTGGGTGGGGATCCTCCGGGAGGATCTTTCTCTGCTGCTTACCTGGTTGCCATCTTCCTGGAAGTCACTTTGACTCAGTTTAAATCAATTGTCCACTTTACAGATAATGCTCAAAACTATAGCCTACAGGGAGAGAGTGGGGGAATGTGAACTATGTGTGTTTATCCTTAACGAATTTGTAAATCTATATAGTTTCAAAAGAATAATTTCTATCTCCAGAGATTTGGTCTGTAAAGCAGCATGAGGAAGAACTAAAGTATCATTTTAGAAACTTGACTATCCCCTTAAGCATCCTAATCACATAAGTCCACAGTGTTCTCAAATGTTGGAGCATAGCATAAGCATATACAGGATTGATGAAAACGTAGATCGCTGACTTACTGTTCCCATGAATTTGGAGGTCAGGCTCTAGAATTTACATTTTCACCAAATGTTTAAGTGATGTTGACGCGTGCATGTGCTGGGTGCACACTTTCAACTGTCTATTTAGAAGAATTATTATACACAAAAAGGCATGATTTCTGATGGAGATCAAAAGCTGTGGGCTCTTCTGCAGCTCACATTACTTTTTAACTTTCTGCCAGACCTTGCCTCTTTCTGACCCTATAAGTACATGACTTATCCTGACCCTCCTATTTATTTAGCCCCCTTTTCTACCTACATGAAGCCTGTCGTCTCAGCTCCAATAGAAAACTTTATCCAGCCACAGGCTGGAGGAGTCTCATTTTTCTCTACACTCCAAGGATTTGTTATCAGCATCTGTTTGTGAGTATAAGCATCTGCCTTATCCTCCTATAACTTCCTCTTCCTCTCGTGCCTTATCCCCATCAGTTGTCTCAAGGTCGTGCTCAAATGCTGCCTTCTGGTAAGGCCACCCTGGCTCCTCCTTTTGCCTCCATTAGAAGGAATCTTCCCAAACTCTCATGAACAGAAAGCGTGATCTTCCCCTTTCCCTGGTATCTCCTCTGTGACTTGTATTCTTAATTTCTCCCAGGACACTGTGAACTCAGCAAGCTCTGACCTCATATATTCAACTTTTAGCCCCCTAATACTTTGTACATCACATAGCTTATTAAATGCATTTATATGGTGCATTAAAGAAATTTATGGGAATTGTTGAGTGGCTTTTCCTAACATTTCATTTCACTACTGGTTTACCAAGCTTCACTGCAAAGCTACCCCGAGGACTCTACTAGGTACCCACCAACCTGCCACCTGTGTAGTGACTGTCTGCCCATGAAAACTCTGTGCTTGCTTTATCGGATGTAGTGGTGAACGCAGCTGGGTGATGTAGGTGCACTTGGTTCCGTCAGCCTGGAAATCCCCTTGATCATATGCAGTTTCCTGAACTCCCTGACAGATGACAGATGATTTTGTGTTGTTAATTATCCATGTAGTTTCTTTGATCATAACACAGGCCTTTGAGGAAGTCCTTTAGGGGATAAGATGAGCTGATTTTCACTTTGCTACTTTTTTTTGTTTGTTTATTTGTTTGAGATAGGGTCTTGCTATGCAGTTCAGACTTGTCTTGAACTCATCTGTGTAATCCAAGTTGGCCTCCAACTTAAACTTGTGGCGATCCTCCTACTGTTGCCTTTTGAGTGCTGGTATTACAGGCGTGACCACCACACCTGGAAGTTTGCTGCAGCTTGTAAAAATTTTCTCCCGGGGAGAAACCTTTCCATGCTGTCAGAATTCAGAGTTAAATTGTAGCTCTCACTTTTGCTCCATTTACCCCAATTATAGGGCCTTTAGAGAAGATAAAGTAATTTCTGATGTGTCCACTTAAATTGTCTGCTACTTAGGGAAGGAACTGGTGAATATTTTCAGCTGTGAAGTTTTATAATTCATAGTCACATACTCATATATCTTTTATTTGCTTGGCAATCCGATTTTTCTTGCATATGCACTCCTTCATGTCCACACACATCTATGTGTTTTCATAATATAATTAAATTTTCTATGATGTCTTAAATTTCCATCTAGTCTCCTATAAATCAACATCTGTCTAAATTTTAGCTTTTGTGCTATCTTAGGAACATGCATGTTACTGGCAGTGAATGAGGTTTCACTTACTGTTTTTATTAACTTTTCCTTTTATATCTGAGGTTTCCATGTTTCCTCTCATCTGATACTAGTTTGATCTTGGGTGCTGGTAAAAATTTTTGAAGAAAATACCTCTGGATCTCAAAGCTTTTATATCTGATGACAAATTTAACCTTTCCTTTCTAACTTTTTAAAAATTTGTTCCTATTTAGGATCACTAAATAAACAAAAGCCACCACAGAACAACAAAAAGAGAATCATCTGAATTCTTTCAATTGCTTGAGATAGAAAATAAAATTATGTTGATAAGAACATAATTTATTGATTTGCATGATGGAGAAGCTTGGGATATTCAGCTTCTGTCCCAGATGGATCCAGACAGAGCTCATACACCGCCGGTGGGTGTAAGGCTCTTCTCGTTCCTCTGCTCATCCTCCCTTGTGTTCCTCCGTTTCTCAGGGAGGCGGAGTCTCCTCTCCTGGTGCTAAGATAGCTACTAGCAACTATAAGCTCACTCCTTGCCTTAGTTCATCTGCATTGAAAAGAAAGTGTCTTATCTACTCCACAGACTAGTTCTAAAAAAAGGGCATCAATGTGGTATGTTATAGGCTATCACTGGGTAATTTTCTTTTTTAGCATAAATCTCTATGTTCATGGAGCAGGACTATACTGAGTGGCGTGTGACTGAGCTACAGGCCAATTCTAGGCACTGAGTGGAACTAGCTCTGCATCAAATGTTAAAGGGGTTGAGTGACTTCCCAGGGGTACTCAGGGTGCCCTGATTGGCGCAGAGGTACAGGGTGCCAGAGCAGAACCAACAAAGAGGAAGCTATATACTGCCCTCAGCAGAAGTATGGGAAGGTGGTGTTTCTCGGCAAATAAATTCCCATTTCTACCAAAACGGGAGAAACAAGTTTTCTTTTCATATTTACTTTAAAGGAGCCGCAGAATTCCTCTACACTGTGCTTTTGGAAGAGATGAGAACACTGGCCAGGAAGCAGACAGATGCAGTAACCATAGGGGCAGCGATGTGCTTCTTGCTGGAAGCTGTGAGAAACAAAATGAACAAAGCAACAATTAGACACGTTTTAGGCAGCTGATACTTAAAAAAACCTCACTGATCTCTTACTGAATTCACTAATTTAAGATAAAAATTCCTACTAAAAACGTTTGAAGTTAGCTACTTTTAAGAGTATTCTCTTTTCTAATTCAAACTCAACTTGCACTGGGCACGGTGGCGCAAGCCTGTAATCCCAGCACTCAGGAGGCTGAGGCAGTAGGACCGTCATGAATTTGAGACCAGCCTGGGCTACAAAGTGACCTCAAGGCCAGGCTGAACTGCACAGTGAGACCCTGTCTCAAAAAGACAAAAACAAACAAACAATCAAACTCAACTTGCATATTCTGCAGGTGACAAAACAGGCCCCAAGAAAGGAAGAGGTTTGCTTTAGGTTGTCCAGCCAGTGGGTGGGAGAGACCTGAGCCATCTTTACCTTCAGCCGCATTATCCCCATCTCCATATCATCATTTTCATCACCATTATGAAAACTGATGAGAAGCGCCTATTGTCTATGCTGTGGTGTTTTGATATATATTAGCTTCATTCAATCCTCACAACAAAGCTGGGAGGTACCTATTCTCCTTATCTTTATTTTTTAGTTAATAAAACTGTGACAAAGAGACATAAAAAAAAGCTTGCCCAAAGTCACACAGCTGGTAAACAATATTTGCCATATTCAAATTCAGACAGTTTAACTCAACTCTGTTTTTAACTACTGTGTTCTCTGTTGATAGGTGTAGCTATCCATAGTTTTGTTTGTTTTTTTTTTTTTTTGGCATTGCTGGGTGTCAAACCCAGGGCTTTCACACTTAGCTACATCCCAGCCCATTTTTATTTTTTATTTTGAGACAGGTTCTTGCTTAAATGGCCTAGGTGTTGCTCAAGCTTGTGACTCTGCATCCCTAGCTTCCCGCAGTACTGGGATTATAGGCTTGGATTATAGATGTGTGAAAAGTATTCACACAGTTTTGCTTGAGGGGTGTGTGTATGTGTGTGTATGTGTGTGTGTGTGTGTGTTGCTTAGACATACACACCTTTCGCAGGACATGGATGAAGGTTTAGAGCCAGGTATGGCTGATGGAAGCAAAACTCTAAAACAAAGCTATTGTTAGGAATAGATGCTACTTAGGAAAAGAATGGTATAGAGAATAAAGAGAGGCAGGAGATGGGAACCTTCTAACAATGGTCTTTATAAAGAGCAGAACCTCCTCAGCCAAATTTCACTGATTGCTCAGGGTAGAAAAGGTGTTTGAGGTTGGAAGAGATTCAACTCTCATTGCCTCAGTGTCTGCCCACATTGTTTTATAAGGTGACCAAATGATGCAGAACTGTATTTCTATTTGTTTCACAAACAAGTGTTTTTTGTTTCATGGAAATTCTAATTAAAAATTATATATAATATATATTATCTATCTTATGTATCTATCAACTATCTATCCTGTATCCATCTACAGTATATTTACATCTGTCTGTCTGTCTCTCTTTCCATCTCAGCAGTAATGTTTAGGTCAAATTTTTGCCAATAACAGTAGGCAAACAAGACTAACAGTATATTCTATTTTATTTTATTTTATTTTTTTTGTTTTGCGGTACTGGGGATCGAACTCAGGACCCTGCGCTTGCTAGGCAAGTGCTTATTCCACTGAGCTATATCCCCAGCCCCTAACAGTATATTCATCTTTTAAAACTTTTGCCAAAGTTTGTGTCAACCTGGAACTCCACAGACTCTTAGGAATAATTAATACCACGTGAGTAGGTCAGTAAGGAGAAGAGTTCTCACACATTTTTGGTTTCGTTTTCTCTCCATTGAAACTAGAGATCAGAAGGACCTCCAACCCCACGCTTTCCCACTTTTCAATGGGACAAGATAGTGCTTAAGTAATATTGCCCGACAGTACAGCAGTGTAACAGAAAGATTATGGTTTTAGGAGGTGAGTAGCTTCTGTGTTGAAGCCTGGTTGACTCTGACAATGCAAATTATTTTCATTAAGCCCCAATTTTGTCAAGTGTAAAATGAGACTATCTCAAGGATTTTGGAAATACCTTTACCACTTCCATTAATACTGTTAGCATTTCTACATTCACCACCAACTGTAACGCTTACATAGCTTTCTTATGTATCATATGCAATACACTGACCAACATAATCTTCCTAACACCGGTATGAGACTGCTGCTATTACCTCTAATGTGCAGGTCAGCAAAATGAGACAAGGAGAGCTTAACTATTTCTGAGCGATCATACAGTGGAGCCAGTATACAACCTAGAAAATCTGATTCAAGAGATCATACACTGAAGTTTCTGGAATTTAAATCCTCAGTCCTCTCCCTGTCAAGCACATTTATCACAGTTTATGAGCCTCTTCTCCTTGATACATGCCAGTGCTTCAAGGACACTAATTATACTGGGTATCTCCTTCATCACCAGCTGTTACTTCTTAGACTCCTTTTGTTTTTTTTCAACCTGGCCATTTAAATTGGAATGTGCTCTATTCTTTATCTACAAACTTATGTGGGGCATTCATCCAGTCTCACCATTTTATATTATAAGGGACCATGAGTTTTCCCATATCATTTTAAGAGAATAATTCTAGTCTTAATACAAGCCTCAAAATGTGTCTTGAGAAACATCCTGGAGGAGTTGTAAAGAGTTAACTTTGCAGTCCTGACTTTGCCCTGGAATTCTCCTCCTGGCCTTGCCTGGCTCCGATCTTCAGAATGTATCCTGAGGGGTCAAACACTATCACCTCCCCTGCCACCAGTGCCAGTTTTCATCTGGACGATTGCAGTAGCCCCCTGACTAGTTTCTATCCTGGAGCCTTGCCTCACGACACAGCATATTTTCCATAGAATTGAACTGTTAGGTCAACTCTATTAAAATGCCAGTAAAATCTTCTGTGTTTTCTGTTCAGAGTCTTTCAGCGGTTTCCCCTCTGACTAAGAGGAAAACGTTATGGTGCTTCAAGCACCAACATGACTTTCACCTTCACATCCTGTTACTTGCTCCCTCGGTCATTCCCATGCTCTGATTTCCTTGCCGTTGCTGCTGACTGAGGACCTTTGCACTTGTTTCCTGTCCTACCCTAACTGCTTCCTCTTTTTCTCTGCATTTTCTGCCGAGGTGAGCAGCTTTCTTCCACAACGTGCTCACCACCGTAACATGTTGCCTCATCACAACCCCAAAAGCAACTGACAATGAACCAAAACCTCTGCGACAATGAACTGAAATAACCTTTCCCCTTATACATTGCTTATCTCAAGCATTTTGTTATAGTAGTGGAAAGCTAACATAAGCCTCCTTCAAAATAATTAGGATGTTAAATTGTCTTATTTTAATTTCATTCTCTTAGATTAAAGCAACTTCTCCTTCCTATCTTGATACTCTTTTCTGTAAGTATCTTAAGGTCATTATTATTTCTGCCTCACATTATTATTTTTATATAGATAATATTTTTAGAAGGATAAATAAAAAGCACCAGTAGTTAGATTAATTACAACCTTAAAAATTCTTTCATTTGAGTATGTTCCACATTATTTTTACTTTCATGTTTAGCTTTCTACTAGACTATGCGAAGGTTTTTATTCTCTATCCTATTGCAGTGTTTTTCAAATTATGGGTGTGATCTATTAATGAATTATGACATTAGAAGATTATAGTTATTAATGTTTTATAATGCAATACAAAATGTTGTAACAGAAAATGCAAACATTATACTGCATGTATGAAAGGATGACTATTGATATTATATATAAGTATGTGTTGTTAGATTTATGTGTATGTGAACCAAGTTATAAACAGTTATAATCAATAGGCTTGAGGATAATTTTTTTTCTTGTACTGGGAATCAAACTCGGGACCTTGTGCTTTCCAGGCAGGCGCTTGTGCCACTGAGCTATATACCTGGCCCCTGAAGTCAATAGACTTGAAACTAATGGCTGCTTGTCAGTAACATTTTTAGGACAAATGAATCTCCTGAAACCAGTCTGTAGAGAGTATTGCACTAGAATTCTCATTAAAACATGTGGGAAAGGAAACTACTTTTATCATTTTAAAACTATCAATAAGTTTGTGCAAATCATTGTTTCAAATCTGTGTTTCATCTGTACTATAGTAGGGTTAATAACCCAATTTGTAGGGTAGTTGTGAGAATTAAATAGGTAATCATGCATGAAAACATTTTGTAAACTGAATCACTCTACAAACATCATTTTATTGGTGCATACTAACCTAATTTTTGTCATTTCTGCCTTAGGGCATAGAGTCTTGGAGAAATGCATAATTATTATAACTCATTTCATGAAGGCTAAATCTGAATCATATCAGACTGTTGAGAAATAAATATTCAAGCTCTTAAAAAAAGCAGAAAAAGTAAAGTTGACATGTACTATGTCTAATTAATCTACTATTTGAGGTATATGCTATCTATAGCCCCATCTGTCAAAATGCAGAGTACTTTGTGTTAATCTTTTAGATTATTATTTAGCAAACCTAGGTACTCTCACATAACGAGTTCCTGGCTCTCGCTTTCTTCTGTTCTTACCGCCAGTCTCACTGAAGCACATGCTTGTCACATTGAGCCATTCTCTCTGTCGCATGTGGGTGCTACGTGCTTGAAATTTCTTGATGATGGAGAGATGAGAAGGTGGAGAAGATGCTAGCTTTCTGAGCAGGTGGATAGATGCCAGCTGCTGTTACAACATCCCTACAAAGCAAGCACTGCTTCCACTTTCTACAGGAGGAAACCGGCTCAGAGGTGAAGTCATTTATTCAACAAGACCACACAGCTACGGACATATGCCTGCCTGGGTCATTCTGGCTGGGAAGCCTATTCCCTTTGTACCATGCGGTGTGGTCTCCCGAATCCATTTAATTACTCATTTTTTTCATCTGTTCATTTGAGACCGGCACTGCACCTCAAGGCCAAATAAGGAAAACTAATTTCAGATGACTGAAGCCCAGAGTAAAGGAAAACAGGAAGGAAATAGGAAGTTAACCAAATAACCATCAAGGGTAATAGTAGCTGCAAAGTTTTGAGTCCTATCTTAATACATGTTAGATGTTGTTCTGAGAGCTTTTATACACATTAATTCATTTTTTTTCCTCACCAGAATCTTACAAGGTAGGTTTAAAAAATGTCTATTTTGTATGTAAAGAAATTGAGGCACAGAAAGCTTAAGCCACTCCTGCCATGCTTGCTTCGGGCAGAGTTCACATGTAAAATGAAGCGACCACAAACAACTGGCTATATTTTTCCAGAAACATGTTAAGAATTTTGATTATGTGAAATATTTTGCCAAATAAATCCCCCTTCTTTGAGAATCCAGTGATACAGAACAGAGCATGTATTTGTGTGTCTGCAGATTTTTGGCACAGGTCATGTTGCTGAGAGAAGAAGTATTCCACTGCAAAGAGCTAATTAACATTCTGTGAACACACTTTGAGTCCTTCAGTCAGCGTGAAGACGTGTTTCTATAGTAACCAGTATAGGTCATGTGAGAGTGCTAGAAGAATCGGGGGAGAAAGCTGTTAGTGTATAACGGCTGAATTCTTTTGCCACACGCATGCTCATTAGTGTGTTACACGGCCAGTTTGACCTCTTGACTCTGAAAGCAACAGATTCCTGGGAATTCTGCACTTGGTTTGCAAGTCAACAGGACCAACTTTGTTTTTTTTTTTTTTTTTCCGGGACCGGGGATCGAACTCAGGGCCCTAGTGCTTAGCGGCAAGCACTTAGCCCACTGAGCTGTACCTCCAGCCCTAACAGGACCAACTTTGATGTGAATTAAACTTGGGAAGATTTTTATAGGGTTATTATAGACAGCTAAGTTAGTTAGAAATACTATAGGCAGTCATATTCTCAGTTCTCACTAGACCAAAATTACTTCCAGGATCATGATTTTGCCTTATTTATTCTGTACGGTCAGAGAATCGTTAATACGTGGAAAATAAATAAATAAATCTTACTTCCTTTTTTACTTTTAGAACCCCTTATGCAAATGATAACTATGACAAAAAGCAAAACAAAGCCAAAACTTGTTTAAAAGAGAAGGTAAGAAATGCTTTATTTTATGCACTATCTTTTCTTTCTAAAATTTCTCACATTAAAAAGAAATAAAGTTTCCCACATAATACAGTAATCACCACTTACACAGAGATTTGCTTTCTTAGCTTGTTATCCATGATCAACTATGATCCGAGTTTATTTTATCATTATATTTTTTGAAATTTGAGCCAGGATCTTGCTAAGTTTGCCTAGACTGGCTTTGAACTCACGATCCTCCTGGCTCACCCCCCCCCCCCCCGAGCAACTGAGCTTCTACATGTGTCACCGTGCCCCATGGTCTGAAGGTTTTAAGTGGAACATCCCAGAAATAAATGATTTATATGGTTTTCGCTGCACAGCATTCCAAGTGGCGTGATGAAATTTCATGCCATCCCGCTCTTTTGTACCTGAGAGGCGAATCATTCCTTTTTTTTTCAGCACTTTTGCACTCTACGTCTATGTAGACTGTCACAGCATCATAGTGCTTTTGATTAAGTAGCCTTTACGTAGTGGCCTAATGCTGCATTGCAATGCCTACATTATTTGTTTCACCCCGCCGCATACGGGCATTGTATCACCTCATATAACCACAGGCGAAAGAAAGATGAGCACAGCACATTGATGTATCCTCAGGGAGCACATATTCATATAACTTTTATTGCCGTATATTATTATAATTGTCCTGTTTTATTAATTATTGCTAATCTATTACTGGGTGTCTTAGTTACTTTTCTCTTGCTGCTGAGACAAAAGACCAGACACCCAAAGGTAAAGGAGGAAAGGTTTATTTAGCTCAGTTTGTAGAAGTTTCAGTCCACAATTGGCTAGCTCCAAGGCAGAGTAACATTGCAGAGGAGAAACAGCTGATGGTGGGCAGAAGGTAGCAAAGCAGCAAGGGATGACCACAGGTCTTTCTATCACTTACATCTTATCTAGGCTTCTTACAGTGAGTAGCATTCATGCCTGTAATCCCAGTGCCCTTGATCCTAGCATTGCACCATCAATCAATTATAGCATCTGACACTCTAGATCTAGATCCAGCCACTTGTGGAAAAGCCCCACCTATAACTGCATGAGGCTTTTGGGGGACATCTAAACCCTAGCCATAGCAGTGTGCCTAATTTATCAACTAAATTTTGTCATGGGTATGTATATATAGGAAAATATAGCATACATAGTGTTTGGTACTGTGTTTTTCACACATCTGCAGAGGTTTCGGAACATCTTGTGTGGATGAGAGAATGCTATAGTATCATTTCAGAAAATAATTTTTTAAGAGTTAGTTAAAGAGAAAGAAAGTAGGAGAAAACAATAAATAAAGTACCTTTTCTCTAATCTGTCAGTTCTACTATTACTGCTGGCCAATTTCCATGTTTTTGTCACCCTGCAAGCCCACACAGGGAAAACAACTTTTCTAAAAGAGTAGTGATATGTGATTATGATCAGAGTAGAATAAAATTAGACCAAGGTTACCTTTTAGTAGCTGGCAGTTATAAGTACTCATGTTCCCAGCTGACCGCAACTGCAACCAGTCTCCTTTGGGGTGGTAGCTTGTATTTACAACTTCAAACAACTCATAGGGAGGGATCAGGACTTCCTTCTGGAGGGAGAAGTCTTCTACAGGTGCACCCAGGCAGGTTAATATGGTAAATAGTGTTTTTGTTCCAAACTTTTGTGCCTCTTCTCTTAGGAGGGAGGTGGAGAGGAACTGGCCAAATCGAATAGTGTCACCTATGTTGGCTACCAAGTGGACATCCATCATAGCATGGTACACCTCGTAACACAGAGTGTGACTCTTCATGCTGAGCTCTGTCCTCAGCAGCTGGATTGCTGAGGTCAGGTAGTAGTGTAGATACTTGAAATGGAAGGAATGTTTGTACTGCTGTGGAGATTTGGCAGCGTTGGCCATGGCCATGGCAAGGTCAGAGCGCACCTGGTTATTCAATGTGTAAGCCAAGAGAGCTAGAGCATGTATAATTGTCATGTTGGTGGGGAGAGCTTTTTCTTGGCTCAGCCAGTTTAAGTGGGCTTTTTGCCATACCCCGTAGTAATAGTTATGGGCATCTATTTCCTTTGTGAAGTAATCTCCTTGACTTAGCTTGTCCATGACCTGTTTGCTACAGCCTTGGTATTGATCATCAAAGGAATCTGGTGCCAAGTCAAAATTGACTTTAATTGTAACCTGCAAAGAAGAAAAGAGAAATCTTGATTTTAATTATTCAAATCAGATGATAAATGTGGTAGTAAATAAGGTAGCCACATTCTATAAAGCCAAGTCTTTCCCTCAAAACCAGTTGAAGATTTACTCAAAATCATTTCTATATCAGTGACCTGTGCTACGGATTGAATTTAGTTTGATCAATAACTGAAAGCTGAAAAGATTCATCTTCCCCGGGAGTAAGTAAACGAACGCTTTGTGTCCCTGAAATCATAGTTTTGCGTGCTACATACTTGGAAGAAAAAGTGAATAACCTTGTAGTTAATTATATTTCTGTTTCCTCTACTCCCATTTTGTATTTTTTCAGGGATGTTATTTTGAATATATCTTTTATCAATGCCTAAAACATATATTAAATCTTTGAGCTTAATTGGATAAAAGCTTTAAGTGATCAGTAGTATTTGGTCCTCCATGGGGAGGGACTCCAGTAAATAACAATGCTCATGTCTACCCAGATTCTGAAAAGAACGAAGGCTGGACTATCCCCCCTCTCCTCTTGTGCTGGCGCACACATCTTTAGGGCTGATGGCAAGCAGGCGGGTTAAGGATGCCCTGCAAAGTGAGGCCGGCTTGCTCGCTCAGTTGCAAGCAGCCATGGATCCCACACACAATTCTTATCCCAGAGGGACAGAGAAGGCATTCCCTCTGCCACAGGCTAACTCTCACAAGGAAGAAGAGCATACACACTCCGCATACTCAGCACCCTCAGTAATTCTTCCCAGCAGCAAAGTACTTTGTCCAGGTCCAGAGGAGGAGGGTGAGGGAAAGTTTGGAAAGCGATCAGAAGTGTTCCTAGGAAAGTCCTTTTTCTTAAGAAAAAACAAGCTTTTTTTTTTTAAATGAGAAGCCAACTGATATTACTTTTCGGCATGTAGTCTGTGTGAAACTGAAGTTAGAGGTTTACTGGGTATGATTAGTTCACCATTTAAAACTATTTGAATTATTTAAATTCAAATAGATGTTTCTTGGCAAAAAAAATGTCTCTCTAATAAACATTACCTTTCACATCCACATCATGCTCATTAAAAGGCAAGATTCTCTCCAATGTGAAAGATACTGGGACAGGAACTCAAAAACATACATTTGGTACATTTACTATGTGATTTATGGTGACATCTCATCTGGGTGCATATTAACCATAGTCTTTTAGACCAGTTAAATGATCTTAACCAATAATTCTTAAGAGCAGATTTCAAAGTAGGTCTCAGAATCTATTTAAAACAACCAAACCAAACCAAACCAAAAATCTCAGTGTTGCCAGATCTATAAGCAGCTCCAAAATTTTGTTAAAAATTCCTAGATCTCCAATATGGATAGTTATCTTTTCACATTAGATTATTTTCAAAATATTAATCTTTAAATTAAAAAGCTTAAAAATGGAATTGATCTATATGTTACAGTTGAAAGTCAAATAGACTTTGTTTTGCATTATGTATCTGATAGATGCAGTATTTTTAATTATTATGGAGAATCAAGAAAAGAAGCCTCTATTCTACTATCTGCCACAGTGCTAAATTGATAAACTGTGAAGAATTTTAAAGTTTTAGTACTTGTTTGATAACTAACATAATTTGCTAAAATGTCTGAGTGAAATTAAATCCCTAATGGCTATGGTTTGAGCTAATGATGGTGAATCTTTTAGAGACGAGTGGCCACACTGCAACCCAAAACCCACTTATTTATTACAAAGTGCCAACACTTCAATTAACTCTGAATACTGAGGTTTTAGTTTAGAAAACAAAACCCTACTCATATATTAAGGTTTTTGTTTTAAAAGAGAATCAATTAACGTGTACCATAGATGTGCCAGCACTGGTTTATGCCACTTGGAAGTTGTCACCAGGTGAACTTCCTATTAAAGCAAAACAATCATGGACAGACCAACTCCTCAGCTGTCCTCCTACCTCAGCACACCCCACGGGTGTCTGCAGGCCACAGAGCAGCAGCAGGAGGGCCAGCTGCCCACCTCGGAGCCTCATCCTCAGCGCAGGACTGGCAATTGCTGGAAGAAGAATCCTCTTGCATCTGCGGACGCACCGGCAACCATTGTTTATGTTAAAAGCACTACTTCTGCTTTGAAGCTTCATCCTGAAATGAGCTCTCAGACTTCTCTGTCTGTGTTTTCTTTCCCAGCAGGAACCTCCTCTGTATCTGTCTGTGTTGAGACCTCTGTTGACTACCAGCAGCTGAGAGCATTCCAGAAGGCAGAAATCAGCTCTGGGCTTCTTTACCAAGCTGAAATTTCTGTGAGATAGCCGGATGCATACACCAGATAAGGGTTTACAACATGACCCAAGTCAGTTTCCAATTAAAAATAAAAAAAGCCCTTAATCTATTCTGTATACAGGGGAATGCCAAAGGCATGTTCGGGGTCAGGCCCTGCCGTTCAGCTCTGACGTTCCCAGAAAGTCAGGAAAAGGCATGTTCTCTACTGTGTTTGGAGCCAAGAGGCATTATCTTGAGCCCCAGGCTTTCGTTGAGTTATAAGATTGGTTCATGCAGGGCAGTTGGGATGATGCTATCAAAAGGTAGGCCTGTGTCAGGTCATCTGGTGCTGCTGATAGGCACTGCCTGGGTGTGCCGGTGCACAGCGGTGTGTCCCTGGTGATCCTGGCAAAAAGAAGTCTCTTTTTCCTGCTTTTCCATGGCACATTTGAAACTCTCCAATTCAGAGATGGTAGCAGTTGGACTCAAAGCTCTTCCCATTTTCTCTTCTGAAAACATCAGGTCCTGTATCTACTTTCTCTCTACAGTAAATCCCAATGATGGTCAGAAAACTACCTACGTATAGCTGAGAGAAATCCAAAATAGGAATCGGCGTGCAAAGTTATTCTAGCATAGGTGTTCTACGAAACACTCTGTTTCAGGAACCTCCCTTTCTCGTCTGAATATTCTTCCTCTATTCGCAATCCTTGGGATAATAGGGTTTTATTTTGCAAATATTTTCCATTTATACTTCCTGATTGTCTAACCATTAAAGAAACTAAGTGCTTTTCTTGAAAATTCTATTATTCATTTTTTTTTCCAGCACCCTACATAGTTTCTATTTTAAATTTCCTAATGATCACAGCAGTTTTATCTCATTAGCAAAAAGTTCAGGATATGTAGGGAAACATAAAGGAAAATCCAAGGTTATTTATAACCCATCACTGGGGGAAAGCCATTATTTAGATTTAAATTTTGGTTTTACATACATATACATTTAAGAACCCAAGCAATGTAAGATATAGTTTTATACTTCTTTTTCTTTTTTCTCCTAACATTGCAACATAAGGATGTTCTGATTTGTTTCACACTTGTTGGGACATAAGTTTCTCGCGTAATGTTGTAGTCCACCATGCGGGGGCTGCCATGCACTGAAATAGCACAGACGGGCCCAGGGACTGTGCTCTCTCAAAGGAACATTGATTAATGATGAGAACATGGACTCTTTTTTTTTTTTTTGCGGTACTGGGGATCGAACTCAGGACCCTGCGCTTGCTAGGCAAGCGCTTATTCCACTGAGCTATATCCCCAGCCCGAGAACATGGACTCTTGAGGAAGCTCTTTTGGTTCAATTCCTGGCTGTCTCACATCCTTAATAATCGATTGTGGTTAAGCCACCGCTTAACATCTGCCGCAGTTTCCTCATGTGTTAAATGGTAACAATAATTGTACCTGCCTAACTGAAGTGACGTGCTTCCAACCTTTAGAACAGCCTCTGGAAATCAGATTGTTTAATAAATGGAAACAATCAGCATTCTTTTTGCCAGTTTTTAAAAATAACTATCGTATACTTAGCTTGTTTTCGGCTTCATCCCATAATACTTAACAATGTGTGATATGTTTTGAATGTAAATCTTTGTTTTTCATAATTTTTAAGGCAGGATTCTAAAGATGTGATTCTGAACTAAAGGAACACATGCCCATGGATTTAATGACAACCAGTAGCAATGTATGAAGGCAGCCTTTTAAGATTAAAAATTATTAATATTTCTCACCATCAGTTGTTACTTTGGGATGTGAAATATCATGGTCTGAATATCTGGCTTATGGGTCTTGCTCTATTTCTAGTGCTGGATGGATTAACTCAACAATGAAGTAATTTGTATTGAGCCACAGTTTCCTTAACCTGATAGAGCTGGAAAAGTTAATTAAGGTAGCAATTTTCTTGTACTGTTTCAGGGTCCTTTTTTATATTATCTCAATTTACCAGACAGCCATGAAGAGACATTTTAACCTTCACTTTACAGATGTGGTTGCTGAGAGCTTTGTGAAACTAAACAGTTTTTCAGCAATTATGTGCACTTTCTCTCCCTTACAGCCCACTCTTACCAAAAACTCTATAAAGAAGTGCGCGGTTCTAAAACTTTCCTAACATGACCAACACTTCCAGAGTAGGGCCGCTAGAGGGCAGCAGGAACTTTTGTAACCTCTTAACGTCGCTCTGAGAGAAGTGAGAAAGGCCTGATTATCTGGTGGGCATGGAAATGAAAAAATTATTTTCTGACAGTGTTTAGCACCATTAAAAATGACATTTGAAGAACAAAAACTCATAGAAAATCCATTACAGCCATAGTGAATTTGTATAACTTTTTTAGGTAGCTGTTTAAGAAATTTTGCTAATTTTTAGGCCTATTTTTTGGGTTAAATTCTAAGTGTTCTAGACTAGTTTTCTAAAGCAACTTGCTGAGCACCAGGTGAAACAGTTATTAGAGGGCCTTAGTCAGGAAGGAAATGTATCTTTCGCCATTAGCTTGCAGGTTTGACAGTGACCGCACAATAGGACTATTTTACTCCTTTGTTAGTCACAGAAAAACAATTTGTAGATGCTTCACAATTTGGTAATGAGAACAGTTTTGAATTATCTGCATTTTAACTCATCAGTCTTCATTTACTCTCCACAAGTTACAGAAGTGAGAAAAGCTCCCTTAGTTATTTTATGTGTCAATTGTGAATCTCTCCATCAACATTTTTGAAAGAACAACTTACGTTACATGTACTACACATACAGCCTTTGACATTGAGTAAGTGTTCATTGAATGGATGAATGAATGTTTCTAAATTTTAGGAACTGGACACTCCTCATCACTTGAAGAAGTCCATTCATTCTGGGACAGATCAGACAAAATTCTTGGTTCATGGGGGATTCCAAGGCCCAGGTTCCCAGGCAGGCATTTCCAGGGGCCGTGACTGTGTCTGTCCATGGTTCTGGACATAACAGGCAGCAGAAGATCCAACATAACTTGGGAATCATTTCATTTCTTCTGTGGAGCAAAGTTATCAAGAATTCCTAGTGAAGGAGTAACCATTTGTCTTGGTCTGTTTTCTAATGCTATAAATTGAACACCACAGCAAAGACTGAAAAGTTTATAAAGAATAGAGATTTAATTTAGCTCATAGTTATAGAAAGTGGGAAGTCCAAGAACATGTGTCCATGTCTGGAGGGACTTTTTTGCTGTCTCATAACGTGGCGGAGAGTAGCGTGGTGAGATACAGCAAACATGCTGACTCCGGTTTCCAGTCCTTCGCTTTTACAGTGTCTAATGCTACCGTGGGGGTCCCGGCCACTCACCTCATTTCACCCCAACAACCTTGCAAAGACCCCACCTCTAAACAGCACCAATATGCAAATGTTTCTAATACAATGCAATTAAGTTTCTAATACATTCGTTTTGGGAAGACACATTCAAACCACACCACCGTCTGTCTGTGCAGATTTAAAGTCCGTATTTGCCAAGCATGAGCTCTGTGTCCAACTCTGGTGATACAGCAATAACCAGTCGATAAGACTCCACTCCTGAGCTTAGATCTCAGCAGTTTTAGAGGTCAGCTCACAGATACCAGGGGTGCAATACTTAGGCAGAGACGCTGGTAAAAATTTCATTTCCCAAAACAAATACAAAAAGAGAATAATAATCAGATTACGTAGCTAAAGAATGGAGATTAGAATTGAGGGATGGTTCTAAAACTGTGGAAGATGAAAGCTTTTAAGCTTTCAAAACATAAGACTGAGAGAGCTGGAAATTACTTATAATTCTAGGAAGGGACTGTGACCCCCAGGTAAATCAGAGACCAAGTTCCAGGATGGAGAAAACAATACCCGAGGACCCAGCATCCAATGCTAGGTGCTGCCCTGGACCCCTGTGAGGCACTCACATGAGCCGGCAGAGAGACAGTCTGCTCACAGGACAAGACAAAGGCTTTTGAAGGTGGAATGAATGAGCGAGCCCAGCCAGGGGAAAGCAGGATGGCCAAAACGGGTGGTGGGACAGCAGCATCACCACACAGAACAGCCCTGTGTCTCATGCCAGTGCGTTTAGTTAAATCTTTATGTTCTGTATTTTTAACAAGTGTGTGTGTGTGTGTGTGTGTGTGTGTATGTGTGTGTGCGTGTGTACGTGTATAATGACACACCAATGGTATTTTGGACGCGAGTAGTGCTTCCCAGTCTAATGCTTGCTATTGTACCATGTTCCTGCATTTCTAGCATTTTCCCCACTGTGCTATTTGTTTTGGTGGAAGCCCTGGTTGTTTTTCACATGCCTGGAGCTTATGAAGTACACTGAGGCTTCTCGTTAGCAACAGCAATTTTCTGTGTTCCATGGATTGGTGCCATATTCAGTTACATACTTTATTTGAAATTAAGATATCTCTATTTTGGTGCAAAGGTTTCATATTCAATAATCCTTTATGTATTTATATTTTGTTCATTACAGGAAAATGAACTGGAAGCTCCCCCTTTTTTTAACCAAGTTTATAGCATATCTTGTTCATTGGGTCATTTCCTTTTATTTCTACACAGAGTGTCTCTGCTACTCTAGGCAGAGCGGTAAAGTTCAGGTAGGATGAGTTTTACTTTCTTCCTGATGAACTACAGTCAATGAATGCTCTGTGTGGCTCAGAAGTCCGCTCCTTGAAGCCTTCTTCCAACCCTTTACTCTGATCAAGAAAATAGCTTTTACCCATCTCCGAGTTCCCTGGAATCTCCTAGTTCCCTTAGAAACACAATTAACTTCTGGTATCTTTAGTCCGGGCTGTGTCTTCAACAATTTGTAGCTTCTGTTCACTAATAAAAATTGACAGTCCTCTTCTGCCTCTCAGGCCTGGCTCCTGGGGCTGTTTGGGGCGAGGTGGGCAGAAGGCGCCATCTTTCCTGGGTGGCGTATGGACAAGGAGTGACGAAGGGCTCTAAGCTGTGGTGTGGCTATTTTCTTCGCATGGTCTGAGTATCTGAAGTCAAATCTCTTCTAGCAATTTAAAGATCAATTTTTGTTCAAAAACTCCTATTTGCTTGAGATATGAATGTTCTATTTACAAATGCAATATTGGTCTTATCTTTATATACTTCACAATCCTTTCTGACCTTATGTTAACGGAGCTTTTGGTCTTCCCTTGTTCTGAGATATGCTACAATTCTTCTTACACTGACTAACAATAAATATGACAGACATAAACCACATTTTCTAATCACCACATTTTTTTCTCCACTCAGCAAAGGGAAAATGTTTCATCCATGTCATCCGCAAAGTAGTAACATATCAAATAATATGTGTGGTAAGCTTTCACCTAGTTCCAGCTCATTCTCTATTGTTAATCCCTAGTCTGTGGAGGCTGAATCCCCCTCCCCCTTGCTGTTTCCTAAAACTCGAGGGTGCTGTATGCTCTCTCAATTTTCCCTGCCCAGATTCATGTTTTGACACAACCACTCCTCCCAGGGTACGGTTGTCAGACCTTTTGTCATGCTGGCCTTCTTGTGCTCTGAATTCTGGTAAGGCAGTGACCCTTGTGAAATGTGGCCCAGGACACAGCACGTGTCCAGCCCGTGGTACTGAAGGCTTCCTTTGTTCTAACACTCTTTCTGCTGGTGTAATCTAAAATGAAGCAGCTTTTTGGGGGCATTTATGTCATTCTTTGACTCACTGAATTTCCACCTATTAGGAATTGTTAAGTTATTCCCGATGAACTTTTGTTATGAAATCAAATCTCACCAATCCTATGCAACTGTAAATTTGAAGATTTATCAAGCCCAATTTTAGAAGCTTACATTTATCCATGTCAAGCCTCTTTAGACTGTCAAAGATTTCATGAATCCTAATGTGAAGTATATTAGTAATAACTCTTGGCTTCATTTCATGCAAAAAAATGGGAACACTTCATTTTGTATTGTCATTCAAAAAATTTATTAAAAATATCAGAAACAGCACAGATTTAAGTAGAGAGTCCAGGACATGACAATAGAAATGTTCTTTAAGTTGAAAAGCATACATTTTTAAGGTTCTCTTTAGTCATTCATCGAACAACTGTTCAACCAGATTTGAACAGACATAAATCTGCTGATATCTTAAATATGGGTCACAAAACTTGTCAGCTAAATTCAAAAGATATTTTAAGTGTAGCCTACATAATGTTATTTAAAAATACTTGAATGTCTTCGTGTTGGCCATGTATGATTCACTCAACTGTAGTTCACGTCTTACTCTTAGACTGATTTAGTAAACTGTGTTCTCTACCCATACTGCTTAAAGCATTAGAGTGTGCCGGTCCTTTGTTTATCATTGCAATTAGGATTCAGAAACTTTATTGTATCATCTTTAATCTGTGCAAGAGCCAAGGTCAGAAGACAGTGAGTGAACGTGATTTCAAAGGGCGAAGGGCCTCTGGAGGACAGAGGAGGGGCCTGAAGCGCTTCATCTTGTTGAAGCAGAGGATAAAGAGGCAGCTGCCCTAAACGTGGGCAAAAAGTGAGCAGCCAGTGTTTTATTTAACAGATTCTTAAAGGTCAAGCAAGGGCTAGTGAGATGGTTTAGAATCTTCTGGAGACACAGATCCAAAGAGAATAAACATTCTCAATCTCTCTGCAGTGAGCGTCTATTAAGAAGATTGAGGACATGAGACTACAGAGATTCCTCCTTGGAGATGAAGAACAGATACAAACTTTCATCCTGTTTTCTCTGACTCTGCTTCAATTTAAAGCAAAAGCCTGTTTCCTTGGAGTGAAGCAGGGATACCACAATATGGTTCAGGAGCCTGTGATAAAACAAACAGAGGTCCACTACCACCGAGGAAGGGGTAGCCCTCCACGCAAGAGCCTTCATGGGTATGAGCTGAGGTCTGGTGGCACGATCAGCAAGGAAAATGGAGGAACTGAACAACCCCTGAAGTACTGATTTCCAAGACCTGGCACGAGTTTTTCCTAAGCCTGAGCCCGTTGCAAGCGAGCCCAGAACCTCTCACACCACTCCACAAATCTAGCAGCAAGTAGGCAGCACCAGACGATGGCTGAGAAAAGATCTGACTGTGGAGATGGTCACTACTTCTCTGCAGTGCGAGTGTACAGGGCCTGCTGAGAGCTGAGAGGATAGAGACACAGAGAATACCACTTAGCACCTCAGGTCCCAGCTAGCCACAAGGTAGCCGCAGCCAAGAGCTGGAGGAATTTGAAATTCTGGCGCCTGAGGGTCAGAACAAAACTAATCCTAACTCAATTTAACTGCTGACCAGAGTGACTCAGCCCCCAGCAGTAACTGTCCCATATGTGCACCAATTACCTGAGTCATTACTGTTTTTCTACACACAACATCAAGCATCCAATCACACACACACACACACACACACACACACACACACACACATGCAAATACACAATCTGTTTCAACAGTGCAATTCACAGACCCATATTCAGAGTTGATGTAGACACTGGAACTATTAGATATGGACACATACCCATCCCATATTCTCTGGCTTCTTATGCTCTGTGCTTGCTAAATTTTCTCATGGGTCTTCTTCATACTTTCCTAGGTTCTAAAACTTTGCTCAAATTTTCTTCTGGTTGCTGCTGTTTTTTTTTTTTTTTTCCTATGGATACTGCAGTTATCACTATGGACCACATTATACACCAACTCTAGTCCTCTCATTTGAAAACACTTCATTTGTTCTAGAATTTGACTCGTTTTATTGTTAAAATTTAAGTCCTATGAAGTTGGGGAAAGAAGATTACTTCTGTTTTGGATGAGCCTTTTGAACTTCCCAGGTGACTTCAAGAGATCTCTAAGTTCTCTATGCGTTTGGCAGCTAATTGTGTCAGGGGTTAATTGTGTCTTTATTTAAGTACATCTGTACTGGGAGAAATTTGTGGTCTTTTTAAGACTTGGTCTTGTTAGCTCAATGGATTCCTATTTAGTTTGTTATTGTTGTTCTTAAAATCTTTTTATTTTTCACTTGCAAATATAATTTTACTGATCCACCACCTATCGACAAATTGTGTGCTTTGTATTTCTGAGGGCTGGGCTGACTCTTGTGCTGTTTTCTGTCCTGAGAAATGATGCACAGTCCTGTTGCCTCATCTCCTTGGCTTCCATTTTGAGTCCATGCTACCCACTTATGTCTAATAGTAAGACACATGGGTGATGACCCTAAGAAAATCATATTACCATCCTGATTCAAAGTGTAGCACAGATCAAATACTTCAGTAATATTATCAGAGCATAAACTCAGAAGATAGAAACTTCATCTTTTATTCACTGTTCTGTCACCTGTGCTTATAATAGTGCTTATCATCTGTTAGGTCCTCAATCATTGTTGAATATTTTTTTCATGTGTCTTAGATAGCTTTTCCACTGTGAAAAAGTACTGAGAAAGATTAAAAGAGCAAACATTTATTTAGGCTTGTGTGTTTGGTCCACGGTTGGTGGGCTCCATGGTACGAGCCTGTGGTGAGGCAGAACGTCACGGTTGAAGAACACAGTGAGGGAAAGCTGCTCACCTCACAGTGAACAGGAAACACAGAGAGACAGAGTAAACGGAAGTGACCAGGGACCAGATGCACCTCTTGGGGTGTTTCCAGTGATTTTCCTCCAATTAGGCCTCATCTAATAAATTTCCACCACCTCCCATGAATGCCTTCAAGTTATAGATTCTTAAATGGATTCATCCAGTAACAAGGTCTTCACCCTCACAACCCAATCACTTCTCAAAAGCCCAGCCTCTGAACATTGCCACACTGGGGCCAAGCCTTCAGCCCATGAGCCTTTAGGGGACATGTCGGATCCCAACCATAACTGTGTGCATGAGTGAATCTAGCCCCATCAAGGACCCTGCTCATCACTTTCTAACATATTCTTGCTTAATCCAATAATTTTGTGTGTACATATTTTTAGATGAGCAAGCAGAATCTCAGGTAGGTAAGCTTCCTTTCTCAACGTTGCCTAGGGGTAATACAATACAAAGCAAATCATAGATTCAAACCAGGTCTTCTACTCCCAGACAATGATTATTTGCACTAAGCTACACTGTATTAGAAAGGTGTAGGTGACTTCTAAAACAAAACCTAACAATAGTTGCTAATGTATATTGGATATTTCCCACATCAGATGCTGTGCTAAATACAATAGGAGGTGTGAGTGGAAAATATAGGGAATATTTAAATAAAAAATGTATTAAAGCAAAACATGCATTGCCATGAATTCCACTTAAAACATGTCCCCCTCCCTTTGAGTACACTTACGCCCCACGCTTGCCACTTTGTGAAGCAGGTCTGGAGGTCCTTCCTTGCATCTTTAGCTTTGCTGTCCTGGCTGCCTTGGCGCCCTATATATATTTAAAGCATCTAGCATTCGTGGTCACTCTGACTGTGGAGAAGAGCCAGAAGTCCCACGGTGCCGGATGCAGCGGCTGAGGCAGAAGAGGACACACCGCAATGTTTCTGCGAGTCTGCCTTTCCTGTGGTGGGCACTCAGCAGCGGCATTCGCTCTATGTTTGATCTCACTGAGTAAAGATAATCATGAAAGAGGACTCTCAGAACCGCTTCAGGAAGTGGCTAGAACGGTGGGATAATTGTGTTTGGACTGCAGGGGTTCTGAGGCGGATCTGGCTGTTGGGTGTCTTCTCACTCTCTTGATGGATGTTTATGACCCCTCGCCTGGAGAAGAGGCACTGGCCTGATTCTCACTTAGCAAGCTTCGTTATGTTCACGTCTTCTCCACATGAAACTGTAGCACCTAGTAGCTCCTTTCTGACCCACTTTACATCTTTGAACTTGGCAAGGTTATAAAGCTCACAGACCCTAATGTACAGGGTTTATGATCTCTGTTCCAGTCTACACAATGTGATAAAAACTGTAGTGCATATTTACATTAAAAGTTATTATTGTAATAGACACATTACCATGAATGCCACTCAAAATACTCAATTACTTTGACTACTCTTATCCCATTGTTCTTGCTACTTTCTAAAGCAATTCTGCAAGTCCTCTTTCATGTCTTTAGTTGGACTGTGATGGATGTGTCTATGCCCTGAATTTATTCAAACCATTTCTCTTTCATGATCGTTTTGACTTTGGAGAAGAACCCAAATTTGCATAGTGCTAGAGCCAGTGAGTAAGATGAACGTGGATGCACACTGTAATGTTGTTATGAGGCTGGCTGTCCACTAGACGGCGCTTCACAGTACCATTCACATTTTTTTCACGAGTGGAATTAATGGCAATGTGTTTTTTCCATTAAAAAAAATTTCAACATTCACTGTATGTCTCGATCACCTCTTGTATATGAATTCTAGGCACAG
The DNA here is from genome assembly GCA_004027595.1 of Dinomys branickii. Classification (NCBI taxonomy): domain Eukaryota; kingdom Metazoa; phylum Chordata; class Mammalia; order Rodentia; family Dinomyidae; genus Dinomys; species Dinomys branickii. Next base: position 36,201 of record PVLD010003856.1, on the reverse strand, counting down.
TTTCAGGATCTGCTGGACAGCCCTTTAGTCTTAATGTTTAATTCTCAGCGGCAGTGTATCTTTCAAGTCCCTGTTTGGGCAAAGTACACAGTTGTTCAGGAGAGGCAGATCTGGGTTACGATTCTTTTTTGTACTTCTTCTAGTCCGATGACTTTCAATGTATTTCATTTTTTGTCTTTTTGAGACAGGGTCTCACTTATGCAGTTTAGGCTGGGCTTGAGCTCACTTTGTAGCCCAGACTCATCTGGAACTCGAAACAATCCTCCTGCCTCAGCCTCCCTAGTGCTGGGATTACAGACATGAGCCACCACACCTGGCCTACTTTGACTGTATTTCTTAAGCCTAGTGAGTTTGGAAAATGGAGGTAATACTATTTATCCCGAATGGTCAGTATTAGGACTGAATTGACAAAATTTGTGAAGTGTTTAGAACAATGTCTATTACATAAGGAATACTCAGTAAAGGCATGCATTACTGTTAGTTTTTACTATGATGTTGTTTGGAAGGAGTTTCACTAGACTCCACTTGGGGTTTTTAATCTCTTAGCCCTGTAGATTAATTACACGATCACACTAGGCCCAACCACCTCTTTATTTGCACAACAGTTTCTTGACAAATAGACCTCACTTTTCATTTGTCCATATTTTCAATTTTATTCCATCAGTTGATGAGTGCTTAACAAAGAACTTGGGGGAAAAAGTTATTAAGCATCATGTAGTAAGAAGTTCTTAGGGTTTTTTTTCTTTGATTTTAAATTACATAATTCCTGGAGAATGCAACCATGCCACATTTTTTTATTGCTCACGTTTTTCTTTTTGCAAAATTAATTATGAATGTTTTAAAGAGCGTTACATTTTTTTCTCATAGAAGGAAATATCTATGTTTGGTACATTTTGCACACAGAGGCTTTGTGAATTCAGTGCTCATTTAACCAAATATTTAAATATGAAAATGTTAATTGAAAGCACCATAGCACTGTGCAATGGAGAGATCAGTAACCGCAATATTTTAGCTGAAATGTAACGTGGGTTTTCTGGACAAGGTGTATATGTTCATTGCTTCATTAATAGTATTTTTTTTCTTAATTTAAAAAATATGCCACTAAATGTTGTTTCAGGCTGGGAGATCTTTGAGTAAAACCCTAACTGCTGCCAGAAAAACATAGTTTTCCAGCCAATGTACTATAACTTCACAGTTCAACATTCATGTAAGTTGTGTACAAAACTGTACTGTAATATTGAGAAAGGAAAGTTTTGGTCAAGCTGGAGCCTCTGAATTTTGACTGCAGTTACATAAACATTGACATTTTTGTGACTGATAGCCAGGAAAATAGCTATTTACACCAGAAGTGGAACTTTAGCACTGTTCACATGGTGGCCCAGCAGAACAGCTTACTATAATTCTCTTGATGCTTTTAACTGTAAAGTTGCAGAGGCACCAAGCACAGAGAGGCACAGCTATGTACCTGGCCTCTTCCTACTTCCTTACTCCTGAAGTTCCTCAAAGTCTTTAAGCGAAGCAGGAGCGAGGCTTTCAGACCACTGGTTCAGATGAGTTAGAAGGCACTTGTCTGGGAGAAAGGTCATGCATTTATAGGATGGGACTTTCACGGGACGGACTGCAGATTACTTGCCAAGGGAAGCTTTATGAAACGCTATGAGCTGAAGGAGCTGAGACAGAAATGCATTTTACCTAGAAGGACAGAGTGGCGGTGGGAAGTCAAGGACAGAGAGACGAGAGACACTGAAGGGATAAGACTCTTCTGTTATATCACATTAAGTCAGTTTTTATATGATCAAGTTATTCATCCGATTTAGTTTAATTAAAAGTAGTAGATTTTTTTTAGAAAATGCAAATACATAAATTAATATGTTTTTACATTTCTGTATATAGTAGTTAAGAATTTGCTATTTTAAAGTTACATTAGAAGTTAAAACAAAGCAAGAAAAAGATGATTTATGATCTATTAACAAGTGGCTGATGTGTTTATTTTTATAAATTCTATATAAAGAAGTATGTGATAGTGTAGATAAAAACATCTAACCCAGCTCAGGAACTTTTCTCATGCATGTGTTCCTCGTGCGTATACTAAGTACACACTTAGTGGTTTAACAATTCTCATTATTCGATGTAAGCCTCGTAATAGGTGGGGTAGGTAGATCTTTTGTTTTTTGTACTGGGAATTGAACTCATGACCTCAGACTTGCCAAGCAAGTGCTTATGCCACTGAACTATATCCCCAGCCTCACATAAAGTAGGTAGAACAGATATAATTAGCTCGATTTTTCAAGTACAGAAGCTGAGTGCAATAGGTTAAGTGATTTTGTAAAGTAATACATAACTGTTAAAATTTCAAAACAAGATGTAAGACTACTCTCTAGAGCCTTTAATCCCAGTTTAAATTCTGTGATATCACAAGGAGTAGAGCAAAATAAAATATGTAGTAGATGCTTATACTAGTTTAATTATAGTTAGGAGGCACAGAGATGCTTAGAGAGTAATACAAATTCTTATTTTCCTCCCTTATTAAACTCTTAGGTTACGATATTAGTCATCTTTCCATCACTGTGACAAATGCCTGAGAAAATCAACTTTATAAAGAGAAAAGGTGTATTTTGGTGAGTTCACTGTGTGATGGGTGAGTTCACTGTGTGATGTGATGGGTGAGTTCACTCATTGGTCTAAGCCTGGTTGGGCGTGTGGTGACACAGAACATCATGGCATGAACACATGGTGGAGCAAAAGCTGGTCAGCTCATGGCCAAGAAGCAAACAACAGGAAGAGGAAGGGGCTGGGCCTCACTGTCTCCTTCAAGGGCGTGGCTTTCAAAACCAGAAGACATCCCAACAGTGCCACCCTGGGGAGCAGGCCTTTATTACCTTTGCAGGACACTTAAGATCCAAATATAGCAGTCACATGACTATTAAAAGTAAGCCCCAATTAGGCATAGTGAAATGCAGGTGGGAGTGAAGGTGATTTGCGTTTCATACCCTTCCAGGAAAAAGAAAGCCTTTCCACCATTCTTCTCAAAGAGCTGCAAGTCCTAAGCCATCAGCCAGTGATGAGCAGGGGACAGAAGCTAAGAATGTGACCACTAGACAGAGAACATCTTGAAGCCTCCAGGTCGGTGTGTCACTCATTTCCTAAGTTGCCTGGCGATTGAGGCCTCAAAGGAGACATTTTGACAATTCTCTCCAAAAGCCAAGTTTATGGCTACCAGTGCAAAGCCAGGAATACTTCACTGGCGGATAATCTAACTGTGGTGTAGTCAAGAGAAACCTACAGACTTACGTGTATGGATACTGGAATGACTTTAGAGATGTGGGGCTAGTTCTAGGGCACGAATTTCTGAAAACCTTAATTTATCCTGTCAAGTTCTTATTTACCCTCTACAAGTAATATATGTTTGCTTTTAACATGAAAGAAATAAATCATTGCATTTTTTAAAAGTATAACTTTGTGTACAGTGGGCAGGCACAAAACTGAATAATGACTTTGAAGCTTTCTAACTGTAATATACAAACTCAGTTCCATTTGTGGAAAGTTACTGATGCATTTTGGTTTGGCGCAGAGCCTTCTTTTCATCTTTCAGGTCACTGAGTGCAAAGAAAAATAAATAGTTTTGAAGCATAGGTTTATTTTTCCCTTTCATAAAATCATTTGATTTTGTGTAAGGGATATAGTTTGATCTAGACAAGAGATTGGTTCCCTATCACTAAGAAAATACTTTTTAGATCCATTTCAAGCATGAGACTTTATGATTCCCTAGAAAGTCTTATTGGAAATTGAAAGGTGGCTACAGAGAGTGTTGCTGTTTGAAATCCTTATTTCTAGTATTAAGCTGGGGCTTCTCTTTCCTATGTATTTTGTTGAAAGTCTAGTCAGTTTGCATGCATTCTTGTGTTTTCCTCATCTTTTCTTTGCAAAAATACCCTTTAAGCTTCTGACCTGTAGTGTCTAAGGAGGTATTTAGGTATTAAAAATTTAGTTGCAATGCTCACTTTTTTTATATTACCTGTGACACACTTAACTCACACTTGGTTTCACACCCCTTTACCATAGGTACTAACTCCTGCTCTGCCTGATAGATGCTCTTCCAGCAGGGAGAAATTGTGTATACATGCAAAAGCACCTAAATAAATACATTCACTGAAAAAATGAAAACTTAATACCATACATCCAGAACTTCTAGGGGAAAAGTATAAGAATTTGAGGAGAGGAGGTATGAATTGGGTTTTGCGCTGAGCTGGGTCAGAGGAGGGTTTGTACTATACTGAAATTTTGTGTTCTCTTTCATTTGCACCCACAAACACACACAGACACACACACATTTGTGTTCTAGGTCCACGTGTGAAGCTGACATTCTAGAGGGTAGGTCTAGCATAATTTTCCTTCAAACTAGTTCTAACCTCTTATGGATACTGTGAAAGACATGAGCTTCAGTAAGTAGTAATTCTGGGGATCCAGATGCACTTCAGATTTCACTTTATCAAGAGAACCCCTCTGGGGCCAGGTTGGTCTAGACCACCTATTTTTTCCCTGCACTTGGCTCTGAGCCTGAGAAACTAGCTAGATGTTTAACTGGCAAAGAGGAACCTTTACTCATTGGTAGACTCAACTGCTACTGTGTAATTCAGGGGAGACTCAGGGCGCCACGCCCCAGAACACCTTGTTTGGGACCTTGCCTTACTACCTTGAAGGTCACATAGCTTTTTACGGTAACACGGTGCTGTCTAAATTCCTTTTCAAATTTCAGACATCTCCTTAGGAAGATCAGGGCAACTGACAAGGAAAAACTAAAAGGAAAGATATAGATGCAGAGGATAAGTTTGCTTTTGTTGTAATAATTCTGTCTCAGAATTAGTCTTAGGTCTTCCTACCAAAGCACTTCTGGGTATCTGCCTAGAGGACTCAAAGGTCTGAGTTGGGAAAAGTGAGTCAGATCTGGCATGGGAAATGCTCCAAAAGCACTTCACATGGGAGACTGAATCTGAGTCATTATACTTTGAGTGAACTTTCTTCTGCCTTCTGCCTTTGTGGTCCAATTAGCTGCATTTACCCTGGATTATGTATTAGTTAATCATTATGTAGCACGCAGTAACTCAGGCATGGGAGTCGTAGGGAGGAAAGCTAGCAAGGCCACGTGACTGACCACAGCAGCCACGGAAGGCTTTTGTTCACTTCCTAATACTGCCTTGGGATCTCTGGCATGGCAGATGGCACAGAGGGGATGCCTGTGAAACGGCGGTGAATAAAATATTCGAAGTGAATTTTGATGCTAAGCCTTGAAATTCCTCCTTGGGCCTGCCATCTCTGTCTTTTCCTCACTCTGCCCTTCCCTCACCCTAACCCATTTTGGCTTTTCCTCCTGGTGTATGTGTTGTTAATCTCTGCTGGTCCATACATTTTACTGCAAAACAGAGGAGGGGATATTTCCATTAAACCAGGAGATTCATATCCCTAACAAACAGCTAATAAGCTGAGTGATACAATGATCTCAACTGTCAAATTCAATAAGATGACACATAAAAAAGGAAAAGTGAACTTTGCATTTAGATTATAAGAGATGGCCACAAAGATAGAATGGAAGAGATGTGACTTACCTGAGGTTTATATTAAAAATACCTGAAGGTTTTAGCAGGCTGATATAGTGAGAAGCAACCATGAAAGGAAAACAAGCAGGCTCTGACTCCCCATGGGTACACGGCCAGAGTCCTGAGCATTCCCAGTCAGTTTGCTGGGGCTATCAGACAGTGTATTTCACTGAATACAGGACAGACACTGATAAAGGAATGTATTCAGAAAAAGTTGCACAGAGAAGGATGAAGGTATCCAAACAATTTAGCGAACATAGAGGACTGGAAAGAGGAAAAAGAGAAAAGAATCAGTAGAATAGACTCACTTCGTTTTGTTTGAGAGAAGGATCAGGCCAAAATGTTCAAACTGACTCAACATAGGGAAAAGACAGCATCGTGTGACCAAGAGAACTTCATACACTAGAGTTTTTAAGTTCAAACTGAACAACCATCTGTGAATTTGGGCATATATGATTGTGTAGCCTGGAGTTGGTATATCATAAATATTCGTTAACAGCTACACACACACTAGGTATGGGATAGAAAGAGAATTTAGGTTTGATTAGTGGTTCTAATGTTCTGCAAGTGGGGAAGACATTCAAATATATGACTTTCTAAGAGGAGATTTGTAAGGACAATAGAACTTGTTCTAAATGGAAAATTGCTCTTTAGAATACTCTTGCTGGGAAACACTGACAAAACTTATTCTATATTATTTTTCCATTTTTGAATTACCTTTTACCTTTCTAAAGAGATGAGTCCAAACTGTCCATGCATTCTATTAGATTTTGTGGTTCCAGTTTTCCTGGGCTCTGTGGGCATTCTGCAGAACTGTATTTGCCAGTATAATGGAAAAATTATCTCTTCTTTCCCAGCTATGTGAAACTCTAAATTCTAGGAGTTAAATAATAGGATTTAGGATTTTCTTTCAATAATTTTATAAAATCATTATCTTTTAGGAACTTTTCCAAGACTCCTTATAAGGAGGAAAATTTTGTCTCTGCAAGTTGAAAAACATCTCTCCAAATGTATACAGAGTATTTTCCTACTTTACTTGTGGTTAGAAGGCAAGTTCATTATCCTTAGATGAGAGAGGTAGAGACAAATTTTGTATATTGCTCTATCCAAGGTAAAGGCCTCAGGGGTTTCTAGGCAAACACCATAAAAATCTCCTCTGTTAACTAAGTGGGCAAAGAGCACATTTCTTGAACAGTGTTTTTCAAAGCTTAACCTCATGTTTTAACAACCCCGGATGACTCAAGTTCCTGGCTTTCTTATTTGCTAGTTAGCTTTCAATGCTCGAATTCAGAAAAATGAGAGATGGAAAAAACCCCACCGGGTCACCCAGTTCATCTCTCTGATGGAATTAACAAATGATTCTCATGATGCAGTTCCTGTATGTGCCCACAGGCAATTCTATTTCCACATCAGAAATATTGAGGCCTATTTAAATCCTAGGGTGAATTTGGAGACTATCAAGACAGGTTCTCATCTCTTACTTCTGTATTCCTATTATCCAGAATATATAAAGTCACGAATTGAGCAATTAGGCCACAATACACTTTTTACTTTTAAACTGGAGCAACCAGGGAAGTAGAGATCAGAGGGAATCATAAGACTGAAAAATACTAGTACCTGGGTCTTTATATTGCTGCCCTGATCAGTTTGGAATACGGGATAGTTCTGCAAAGGGATATATGTAGTTGGGCCAGGTGACCTTTTAGCTGAAGGCAGATTCAGGAGAGGGACTGAAACAGCTGAAAGCCATCAGCTACAGCCAACTCAGGGATCCTGTGCCTCAGCCCCAGAGCAAGGGTCTGGGCAGCCTTGCACATCATCCAATAAGCACATCATGCGGTAAAGTCTATACATGCACTGGCTTCCGACAAAATGTTCTAGGAGTAGCACATCATCTGATACAGTCCTTACTTGCATTGGCTTCTGCCTATGTTCCAGGAAGAGCTACTCTAGGATTTTGGTTGGTCTCTTGTCCAGGAAAGAAAATTATCATAGAGAGGTCCTAGTCATGCTTTCCTGGATGCTGTGGTTGTTTTATGGAAGTGTATTTTCCAGTTTGAGTGTAACAACTCTCTTCCCTTCCCTCACTGTATAATTTCTCTAGGTAATGCTTGGGAGCAAGCTAGAGCACTTATAAAGGTCAGTGGGAACATTGCCATCTCTGTTACTGGAGCTCATTGTTAGGCCTGTACTAGTACATGTTTTCTGTCCCATAGAAACCACCCATCTTAGACTTCTTAGTGCCTATGGAAGTATTGGTGCCTAATTTGGTAAGTGAGAGAAGAGCACAATTCCTGGGCATTGCTGTGGGTGCTTGGTTACTATGTCCTTCTCAGACCATAGGTGATGGATTTTCCCATTTTCTGTCACCTTGGGCAGAGAAGTATTAAGAAATGATCCTGCAGATTATTTTGTTATCAAATACATTTTCATTACTTACTCTGTGATAGAAATTTTACCTTCTTTTGATAAACATTTTAATTACTGTACACCTGTTGGGAAGATGATATCTTTATTTGCTAGATGGTCTTCTACCATGAAGAGCCTGAAGTTTCTGATCAGCTTGTAGAGCTTAAATGGGATTCAACTTATGGATTCTTCTTATGTCTCATAGTGAAAGTGATTTGTGGAAATGAACCAAGCTCTCCAGACCCACAGATTAGAATTGCCTGGAGAGAAAGTATAAATTCCACATGTGGGATACAAGTGATGGTAAGTACAGCCACACCTGTGTCCACACCTTTGTTCTTAGCCCGTGTATTCTATTTATTGGAGATATAGCAGTACACGATGCTTGGTGGTTTAGGACTTACCATATCGTGGATAAAAGTACCCAGTTCTTGCTGAGAAAATAGATTGGTCTGATTTATTTTGCCTCAAACTGACAGCAATGGTTAGAGATTCCTCCTGGTAGAGAGGGCATGATGTAAGCTGTATGTATTTCTAGAAGTTTGAGGTCCAATGCTAGGCTGTTTATTTGAGCTTGTTCTGCTTTCCTGATGTGAGAGTTCATCTCTACGAATTTCCCTCATAGCACTGCTTTTATTGTACCCCTTAACTTCTGGTATGTTGTACCCATGTTATCATTTAATTGTAGATATTATTTAATTTTGTCATTAACTTCCTCTTTGATCCATTGGTTGTTCAGAAGGGTGTGGTTTAATTTTCATGTGTTCACATAGTTTTTGTGATTTCTTTTGCTGTTGATTTCCAGTGCCACTGCATTATGGTCAGATAGAATGAATGGGATGATTTCAATTCCTTTACATTTATGTAAGCATTGTTTCTAGGCTAATATGTGGTCTTTTTTGGAGAATGTCCCATGTGCAGCTAAGAAGAATGTGTATTCTGATGTTTGGGGTGGAACACTTTGCACACATCTATCAAGTCCATTTGTTCACATGCTTGGCTCAATTCTGATTTTTTTTTTTTGTGGATTTTTTATCTAGTTCTATCTGTGAGAGTGGGATATTTATTTAATTTTTCATGTCTGTTAATATTTGTTTTATGTAGCTGGGTGCACCAATATTTGGTGTATATATTTGTTATCTCTTCCTCTTGGAGTTCTCCCTTAACAAGTATGTAGTGACCTTCTTTGTCTCTTTTGATCAGTTTTGGCTTTTACATTGTCTGAATAGAATAGCTACTCCTCCTTTTTTTCTGAGTTCCTGTGGCATGGAGTACTGTTTTCCATCCTTTAACTTTTAGTCTATGAATTTCTTTTGGGGTTAAATGTGTTTCTTGAATGCAGCATATTGTTGGATCTTGTTTCTTGATACATTCTGCCAGTCTGTTTCTTTTGATTGGTGAATTAAGACCATTTACATTGATGGTTATAACTGATATATATTTGCTTATCTTCTTTCTGTTATTTTCCTGTTGTTGGTTTCCTGTATTTTTCCTCTATTTAACTGCTTACCCTGCTTGGTGGCTTTTTTCTGTTGGTGTTCTTGTGTTTGTGGTAGAAACTATATCTAGCAGTAATCAGAATGATGAAAACATTGGAGATCCTCACGAGGGCCTTCAAGGGTGAAATAGTACCTCAACTCATGAGTACATAAACAGAAACAGTGTCGATAAGTTTCAGAGTTCTAAATAAAAATGAATTTAGGATAAAATTTATTCAGGTTAGATTTTTGCATTGTGACAAAGGCTTAGGCAAGAAGCATTAAGACTGAGGAACTGAGGGAAAAGCTAGGTAATAGGTAATTAAGGTGCTCAAGAACTCAGACTAGAGCAATGGGTTAGTTAAAGCTTCTCTCTGTTGAAAGGGCGAGGTTCAGGATGAAATGGTCCTTGAATATACTATTATAATTACTATATAAGAATTTAAAATTTAGCTTCATTCTAGTGTGGATTACTTTGGCTGTATGTATTATAAGTCTAGTTGAGCATAAAACTAAGCTTAGAAATTCTTTAAACCAAAATAAACATCCTTGGTCTAGTGTTTTGTGAAACTGCATACTTGGTCAGCAGAGGTAGACAAGGCCTGTTGTAGGATAGAGGAAGTAGAGTGGGTACAAACTGGGTAGGGCTGTCAATCATGTTTGGCTGTAAATCTAGCTGCGTTCTCTCCTTATCAGTGATAGTTGCTCAGGTTGTGAGAGTCTGCAAAGAGCCATTGTCTTATTTCTTAATATCCAGAGTTACAGTAATAGTGCCTTACAAGTGAAAACAACATGTGCCAGGCAGTGGTTTATGTAATTTACATATATTAATTTATGTAGTGTTGATAACAATTATGAGGTAGGTACTAGAATAATCTTATTTTACAGATAAAAAAACAAAACGAGATTCCTTAAATTGCTCAAGACTGACACAGTTTCTAAGTGAAGAAGCTGAGATCAAAAATTAGGAAGCTTACCTTGCAGGTCTTATTCACACACACTGTCTTAAGACTCTAAATAACGTTTATGAGGTAGCAGCTGGGCACTCTGCTTGTGTGTAAACACTCTCTGGTTCTCAGGAAGAGCTGCTCCATAGAAGGTCTCACTAAAAAGATGAAAATGGAAAAAAAAAACCAAACCTGTGACTTGGCACTTCATGTGTCATAGTTCTGAGAAGCAGAGGTATATTAAAAAATAAAAGATACCACAGAACTGACAAAGTAGAGAGATACAATTTTAACTGAGGCGGAAACTACATTAAAAATAGCCCCATAAGGTTGGAAAGTGTGCCAGTAGGAGGTTGGTGAAAATATACAGGACTTTTGTCTGTGTCTCCTTAGATTTTGTGAGGCCAGGGCAACTACGTTTCTTAAGAGAATAGAATTACTTATCCTTGGGGGGGGGCGGTCTCAGGCTCTTACTCTCACCTGTGAACTGCAGGGATGAGTTAGGTTACTAACGGACTCTTTGCCGACTCAAATGGCGTAAATCTCATGCTGGGTGATGGCAAAACAGAAGGTCTAGAGGTAGAAGATGCTGGCTCCACTCCTTCCACGTGATGCTGTCAGAGATTTGGTTCTCTGGAAAGAAGCCTCTGAAACTCAGAGGTGAGCGTTCAGGTAGTTTAGTGGGGATACCGTAGGAGGGGCCAAGGGAAGGAGAGTTAAGGGGAGTGAGCATTTAAACTGGGCCTGAAATTGCAGTGAATCATTCAGCCAATTTTACCGGGAATCTTTGAAACTGAGGTGACCATTTAAAGAAGTTCTGCCTGATTTAATGGGCTTTTAGCCAAGACAGAGTCTCAGGGATGGGCTTTACTCTCCTTCCAGAAACAACTAAAGAGACAGACAATACATGGAAAAATAGTTTTCAAGACACAGGACATCAGTCAGGGAAAGCCGGCTCCCCCAATGAGAAGAGAAATAATCAGTGAGTCCTCTCACTGCCCTAGTTTTTTTGTCTTAAGAGAGTTTGCAGGCCCTCGCTCCAGGAGAGGTAACTAAGGCGAAGTCCAGTGGACAACTTGAGCTGAGATGGAACTGAGAATCTTGGGAGGCTATGGTGAGTATAGTCCACATGGCAACATACTGGGATATTAACTGCAGAGAAGCATCTTTGGGTGTCCGTGGAGGGCACCTCCATAACACAGGGGACTGATTGGCACATGCATAGAGTGAAATAACCATACAAGATGAATAGAGGCAACACTGCTGGCACAAACTCAGGTCTGGGATTGTTCCTTATTCCTTCCACCCAATCAGGGACATTAGGTGCAGTACTCCAAAGGGTCATGCCACAGTGTGGAGAAATCCCTAGGCTAAGTATGGCTCCTGGCCCACTTGAAAAGCAAGACATAAAAGAACCAAACTTGTCCCAAGGAACGTAACTTCTGCTAAGAGCAAGACTCAAGAATACTTACAGAGATACAAACATGTCCAGTATCAAAAGGTAAAACTTACACTGCTTGGCATCAAATAAAACTTGGTAAAGGATTCAGAAGGGCAGAACATTTTTAGCCATAAAAATAGAGTAAATCAATCCAGCCTGACCTAGAATTGACAGAGAGAATAGAATAAAAAATAAGGACATTAAAATGGTTCTGGTGCCGGTGTGGTGGCTCACACCTGTAATCTCAGCACTCGCGAAGCTGAGGCAGGAGGATTGTTGTGAGTTCGAGACCAGCCTGGGCTACAAAGTGAGCTCAAGGCCAGCCTGAACTGCATAGTGAGACCCTCTCTCAAAAAGATAAAACAAACAAACAAACAAACAAACAAAAAATCCAAATAATAAAATGGCTCTGGCAGTCACACCAAAGTTATTGAAAAAGGTAAGTAGAAACAAGGAAGCCAGAAAAACACACAAATCAAACTTGCAGTGATCAAGAAACACAATGTCTGAGATGAAAAATAACCAGATGAGATTAATAACAAAGTGACATTACCAAAGAAAATGTTAGTGGACCCAATGATACAATAGTAGAAAGTCTCAAAAGGAAACCCAGAGAAAGAGAACAATTTTAAAAATGAAAATAATATCAAGGAGCTGTGGGATTACTGTAACTGGCCAAATATGCATAACATTGGAGCCTCCAAAAGAGCGAAGGAGTAGAAAAGACAGAATATTTGAAGAAATAATGACTTGAAAACATCTAAACAGTGCAATCCAAGCAGCTCAATGAACCCCAAGACAGAAAAGAAAAAGAAGAAAAGCCACACCGAGGTACTTTATAATAAATTTAATAAAAGCAGTGATGAAAAGAAAAATCTTAGGAGCAGCTAGAGACAGCAGACACAGAATGTACAGCAGAACAAAGATACGAATGACGCTCTGTTTGTTTATTTCTTGGTTCTTTTGAGATGGGGTCTCCCTTTGTATTGTAGGCTGGCCTTGAACTCACTATGTAGCCCCGGTTGACCTCGAACTCTGGTGGATCCACGTGCCTCAGCACCCTGAGTGCCATCTTACCCAGTCGAAAACAGATTTTAGATCAGAAGCAGTACAACCTAGGAGATGGAGGAATGACACCCTAACATAGTTGATTGCAAAATATAATTACAAATTTACCAACAAAGAAAAGCCCAGGTCCTGATGGACTCACACCTGAAATCTACAAGAAAGTTAGAGAAGAGTTAATGCCAATATTCCTCAAACTCTTCAGTGAAATTGAAAGGGAAGCAATTCTCCCTAACTCATTTCTGGAGGCAAGTATTATCTGATACAAAAACCAGAGAAAGACCCAAACAAAAAAGACCTATAGGCCACTTTTCATAATGAATATAGATGCAAAAAATCCTCAGTAAAGTACTTGCAATCAGAATGCATCAAACCATGAAGAAGATTATACATCATGACCAAGTGAGATTCATTGCAGGGATGCAGGGATGGTTCAACATACATAAATCAATAACTGTAATACACCATATCAATAGAGCCAAAGACAAAAACAACATGATCATCTCCACATAAGCTTGGACAAAGTTCAACACTCATTCATGATTAAAAACTCTACAGAAAATAGGAATAGATGGCATTACTTCAATCTGAAAAAGCCATCTAGGACAAACCAACAGCCAATGGAAATGGACAAAAACTGAAATCTTTCACTCTAAAATCAGGAACAAGATGAGGATGTCGACTATCACCACTCCTTTTCAGTATAGTTCTGGAAACATTAGTCAGTGCAATTACAAGAGAGAGAGAGAGAGACAGAGAGAGAGACAGAGAGACAGAGGAGAGAGAGAGAATAAGAGTAGGAAATGAAGAACTTAAATTATTATTATTCACAGGTGACATGATACTCTACATGGAAGACCCCAAAAACTCCTAGAATTAATAAGCAAATACAGTGGCATAGATAGATACAGAGCCAAAAACTAAAAAATCAATAGCATTCCTGTACACAAACAAAGAACTCACTGGGAGAGAAATTAGGGAAACAACACCCTTTACAATAGCACCCAAAAAAAAAAAAAAAAAAAAGAAATACTTAGGAATTGATCTAATGAAGTAAAATATCTGTACATTAAAAATTATAATACTCTGTAAAAAGAGATCAAAGAGAACTTCACAAAATGAAAAGATATTCCTTGCTCATGGATAGAAAGAACCAGCATTGTGAAAATGGCCATACTCCCAAAACTATTACACAGATTTAATGTAATCCTGATCAAAACCATTAGCCTAGCTCACAGATCTATTAAAAACATTCCTAAAATTCATTTAGAACCAGAAAAGACCTAGAATAGCAAAGACAATCCTGGTCAACAAAGGCAAGGCAGGAAGCATCAATCCCTAACTTAAAATTATACTACAAAGCTACCATGATAAAATCAGCATGGTACTGGCAAAAAAAAAACAGACCTGAGAATCAGTGAAACAGATTAGAAGATGCAGATAGAACTACAAACACACTCAGCCATCTTATCTTTGACAAAGGGGCCAACTATGTTCACTGGAAGAAAGCTTTTTCAAAAAATAGTGCTGGAAAAACTGGCTTTCCGTGTGCCTAAAACTAAAACTAGACCCATATCTATCTCCTTGCACTAAACTCAAAATGAATTAAAGGGGGCTGGGGATATAGCTCAGTGGAATAAGTGCCTGCCTGGCAAGCTCAAGGTCCTGAGTTCGATCCCCAGTACCATAAAATAAAATGAATTAAAGATCTATATATTAAACTGGAAACACTAAATCTACTGGAAGAAAAAGGAGGCAGAAATTTTGAAGACACAGGAGTGGCAGAGAGTTGATGAACAAAACAACCAAACTGCCCAGGAAATACTTCAAAGAATCAACAATTGGAATTTCATCTATCAAAAAGTTTTTGCACATCAAAAGAAATCACCAACAGAGTAAAAAGAAAACCCACAAATTGGGAAAAAATTTTACCTGACTGTCCCTCAGACAAAGGACTTCTATCTAGAACATATGAAGAATTAAAAAAATTAGGCTGCCAAAATTCAAAGACCCAGTCCAAAAATGGGCACCTGAGATGAATACACAATTCTCAGATGAAGAAATACAAATGGCAAATAAACATATGAAAAAATGCTCAACATCGTTGGTCATTTGAGAAATGCAAATTAAAACAACACTAACATTCCATCTCACCCCAGGAAGAATGGCTGTCATCAAGAAATCAACCAATAACAATGATGGTGGGTGGGGAAAAAAGAACCCTTCTTCACTGCTGGTGGGAGTGTAGACTGGTACAACTATTGTGGAAGCCAAATGTGGAGATTCTTGGAAAAACTAGGTCTAGAGGTCCCATTTGACCCAGTTATTCCTCTTCTGGGTATTTTCCCAGAAGAAATGAAGACATGATACCACAGCGATGTATATGCACCCGTGTTTATAGCAGCTCAAATTGTGATAACTAAAAATCTTGGAAACAACCCAAATGCCCATCAGCTGACAAATGGATAAAAAAGATATGGCATTTTTATACAATGGGGTACTACTCAGTTATAAAGGAATGTAAACTCAGGACATTTATAGGCAAGTGGATACAACTAGAGAACATACTCATATGTGAATTGTTCAGAATCGCATGAGTAAACATCATACTCTCTGCCTAGTGTTAATAGACTGAAAGAGTAAATGAAGTCCAAAAGGTATAATAGATATAGTGAAATGGAAAGCAACTACTGAAAAGGAAAGAACAACTGGGATGGAGGGAAAGAGAAAGGAAGGAAGGGGAAAAAAAGATATGTATATATACACAAGACAGCTAAGATAATTGTGCTACTAATTTTCTATTAGTTTACTGAAAGGAACAGTTAGTGCTTGTATTGTTTAATCAAATCTGCATGTCTGTACTTGATTATCTGAGCAACTACTTTGAACATAACAATATGCAATATAATAACCATTGTTAATTTTCTATCATCCTGTTTTGAAATTCTGTATCATTTTTATTTTTTTTGTTTCTTTAAAATAAAAAAATTGAAAGCAAAAGATGGCTATGTAGAATTTGATATATACAGTGAACATATTTTTAAAACATAAACTACAAAATATTCTTTTAGCCAGAAAGTATGGCATGTCATACTCAGAAAAATGGATGGATCTTGAGATATAAACTTAAATGAAATAAAATAGATTCAGAAAGTTAAATATTGCATGATTTCTCTTGCACAAGAATTCCAAAATGTGAAATACAGAGATTTTGGAGATGAGGAAGACTATCAGGGGCAAAGGGGAGGGTGAACGGTAGGGGTAAATGGGATCAAAATGATAAAGTATGATGTATATGTATCATCTCCAAATAAATGTAAATATTATGTATTACATATCAATAAACAGGGGGTAAGATAAAGAACCTAGCAAATGCTGACTGTAAGAAATGTTAAACAAGTTCTTCAAGCAGGAGGGCAATAGCACTAGGTGAAAATCTGGGGCAGTATATTCGGGTCCCCTCCTGTCTCTCAGGAGCTATTCTTGTTCCACATCCCTTTCCCTATTCCTTTTATCCAATAAATTTTCATGCTTCTAACCTCTGTTGCTCCTTAGAGTTCATTCTTTGACTTTAGCAAACACAAACTCGGTGTATCTGACATCTAGCATTTGCCCTATGTCACTTAGAGGCTGGAAGTGTGCCTGACAAAGGATGAATATGCAGCCGAGGTGGTGATGCACACCTGTAATGCCAGCACTCAGGAGGCTGAGGCAGGAGGATCGCCAAGAGTTCGAGGCCAGCCTGGGCTACATAGTGAGTTCAAAGCCAGCCTGAACTACACAACAAGAAAAAAAAAAGACTGGGTGTTCATTTTTGGAATGAGTGACTTTATTAATAAATCAATCACTTTTTAGTTAAGTCCTACAGACATATATACTAATAAAAATAAAAATTTTAAAAGAATTTAAAAAAGAAATTTGAGTGTACACACAATAAGGCAAGTGTACTAGAAATGGGAATTACACGAATACATATATGTAATATCTTTCCTATTATCTAAAGCTTTCAAAAAACAATCAGAATAATAAAGCAGGAATAATAAGACTATGGTGGAATATACATGTGAAGTAAAGAATGAGTTATTTATTTACACATAATGTGATTATTAATATGGTTAAATCTACATCTATTATCTTACCATTTGTTATTCATTTATTCTTTCTGTTTTTTAATTTTCCTTTTACTCTTTTTTTATCTTTTACTAGGTTACCTTGATACTGTAGTCATTTTTTACTTTGATATACAAAAGATGAGAAACGAATGAAGTGATCTCTAAGGTTGCCACGCTTATAAGGAGAAAATCCCGGAAAACACAACAGGAAAAAAAAAATCACTCAAGGTAAAGTTCAGTGATGGCGAACCTGTGGCATACGTGCTGCAGCAGGCTGTTTGTATCACTGTAAACTCTAAAGGGTTCACCATCCCTATAACAATAGTTCATTTTTTTTTATGTAGTACTGCTTCTAATCACTGGGCACAGATTAGCAGAAGGTCCAGTTCTGCGTTACGTGGGCCATAATTTAAGTATCTCATAATTTTCCTGAAAAAAATCACATTCACAAAATGAAAGTATCAAACCAGGAGTTTATTATGTACGTATAATCACACATCTTAGCACATTGCACTTTCCGTATTTAACGCTCTGGGGGCAGGAAGGAAGGGTGCGCCCAGGCAAGAGATTATGTAGGAAACAAGCATCAGAGTGTGTCTATATATTTCAGTAATGCTGCCGCGAGGGGATACAAAACCAGGCTTCAGATTCCAGAATGAAAGCAATTTTCTTTTCCCCCTTCTCATTCGGCCCTTCGGCGCTGCCGGAAGTAGCGATTGTAGGCAGCGTTGTATCCGTAAACCATGGCATAACGTTCGCAAAGCTTGTAGTCATCGCAGGCTTCCCGTTGCAGCTCGTAGGTAGGCTTGCTGCGTTCTCGGACCCTAGGAAGAGGACAGAGAGGCCAACACTGAGAAGCATAAAAAGAACGGAGTAGAGAAAAAGCAGCCTAAGGAAATACTGGAGAGAGCCCTTCCGGCCAATATCAAGGGATATTTGAAGAAGAGACAGGGAAGGCAAATGCAATTTTTTGTTCGTTTTTAATGAAAGCGATGTTTTCTTTCTGTATCCTTTCCTTCTTCCTTCCTTCTGTTTTTTGAGTCTTTCGCAAGAATTTTCTAAATATTCGGTTGCTTTCTGTACCCTGTTTTGAAATTCTTTAAGACAGAGTCGGATGTAACAATCTAGGATGAAATACATTTTTCAGTCTGACCAGATCTGAGACGCTGCCCCGGGAGAAAACCCCACCGCCAGTGCAGTGTCAAATTCTGTCACCTACCTCTCTTGGGTTTTAGCGAACCATCTCTGCTGCGGGGACATAAA
This sequence comes from Dinomys branickii, assembly GCA_004027595.1. Lineage (NCBI taxonomy): Eukaryota > Metazoa > Chordata > Mammalia > Rodentia > Dinomyidae > Dinomys > Dinomys branickii. The sequence continues at coordinate 17,892 of PVLD010003856.1, read as the reverse complement.
GGTGTTAGCATTTCTTCTGTTAAGGAAGGGATCTTAAAACAGAAAACAAGTGTCATTTTAGGGAAACAGCAACTAAAAACATTTCAGTGAATATTCCCTCACGCAAATGTGCTTTTGTTAATTAATTTGCTGTATTTGATGTAACTAGAGACAGATAGAAATCAAATGGTGAGATAAAGCAGATTTTATAATTTCCCTGCGAAAAGAAATTAATAACACATTTCTGTGTCTTAGAGACGCATCACTGGGCCACAGCAATTTTTGTTCTTTTTCGTCTTTGGGCAATCACTTAGCTTTTCTCAGTTTTAGTCATTCTTACTCGGCATGTTTTAGTTTATTTGGGGAGAAATTCTCCCGCTCCTGAGAAGTGATAAAGCATACTGTAGATTACGAGTACGTGAGCAGTTTCAGCACTACAAAGACAATCTACATATTAAAAACAAGGGTGCTATGCTATTTCCCGCGGTACTCGATCTTGTAAGTCTAGATGCTCCATAGCTTTCCATTTGCTGATGCCTGCGGTCCCCCAGCTCACTTGGCCTCCCCTTCTGGCCTTTGCTGTGTGTGATTACTCCTCATTTTCCATTTATGTGGCCAGTGTGGTGCCAGCTTCAGATTTCCAAGTGGGATTTTATGGCTCCTAAGTATGTTGAAGGTATTTTAAATGTCATGTTATACTGCTGCAAGCTTTCAGCATTGCTCATTTGGCTGATTTTTACCCAGACTTGAGTTTTCCAAAAACAAGCCCTTTCTGTTCCATGTTTTGCTGATTTGTTTATTTTCAAATAGGGAGAGCTTCTGCAGTGCCAGAGATTGCAATAAGGTAGTCAAATATTCACTTACTAAATTCATAGGACTCCATGCTTTCATGAGATTCTGGAATTAAAAAAAAAACAAAAAACAAAGATTGATTATGTAGTTTCTTTTTTTAATTACATGCTACTAGAGCCTAAACACAGGAATGGAAAGAGAGGGAAATGTCAGATGTGCAAAACATGTGTAGCATTTGGGTTATTACGTATTTCAGGCATTCAGGACTTAGGCGTTTTTTCTGTAGATTTCTGTATGCTTATTTATCTAATGTTAAAGGAGGTAGTGACAAATCTTGGCTAAAATTTCCTAGTGTTTCTGAGGTCTCAGACAAGTACATTGCAACATTTGAAGTGCTGCACAGAAATCTCCGGGGAGCCTTTTTCTGTCAGTTACTTGGGACCTGTTTATGAATAAAGTCAAGGAAGGCACAGAAACAGGCCTTTCTAGGTGGAGGTTCCAGCACTCAGCCAGGCTGGACCAGGACGGGTTCTTAAGAGGGTTCCGAAAGCCTCTTAAGAATTCATGCTAGATTGGCAGCCACAGAAACCACTGTCTCCAGCTGACAACTCCTTGGGCACAAGACCAGCGCAGAGACGGTGTCAAACCAGGGTCTTTCTGTTGCTCTTGAGCTCAGCACATACATTTGAGACTAAGAGGCTTACATATGTGAGCAGGTGAGCTTGCTCGAAAAGTTGGAAAGGAGATGACAGCGTCAGATCCTCTTGTACAGAGAATTCATGAACAATTTCAAGAGTGAGAAACATAATACTTAGGGTTGTTGATGTAATTTAGGCTGTTAAATTACAGCTAAAATATCTGCATAATGGAATTATAAAGGCAGAGTCATGGAAATAATTTAGATTCAAATTTCCTTTTATAACATTTGAACAAACCCAGATGTAACAGTATATAAATGCGACAAGTAACTTTTTTGACAATAGAAGTTATGAAATTGAATTCTGGGATGCTTTAAAATAAAACTTCTGAAACTCTTTAAAAGAAAATTTCATTTTAAAAATTAATTCACTGAAGTAATTAATGACATTTTCCTGTCTCCAGAAAGAATTCTACATAATACTTCCCACGAAAACTGAAAAGTTTTTCTTAAAAGTAAGTAATTCAGCAAATATCTTTAATCCATTGACACCGAAGTCTAAATAAATATCCTTAAAACTAAGAATGCAGGGCTGGAAATTTGGTGTCTTCTTCCTGAAATAGCTGTTTCTAGGTGTATAGGGATTTACCACTGCAGGGACTTGCCTGGTAAGTTGCTTATAAATATCTAGCTACTCAGAACCTGGAATAGATTGGATGGGAGTGATCCACATCCACAGAGACCAGGAAAGTTAAATTCATGCACTCTGAGATTTTGGCAGTGAAAAGAGGAGGGACAGGACAAGCAGAAGTGAAAGGAAGTTAGAGGTAAAAAGCAAAACTGGGGAGAGGGACTGCAGAGTGAACGATTTCTCACCGTAGCACAGAGTCAGCACAGCTAAGGCAGCCAGGACGGTGAGAAGGAGCAGGCTCCTCATGGCGGCTTGGGGGTCCCGGGCGTGGGTCTTGTGTCTTGGCAGGCAGCAGTAGGGAGAGGCTCCTACAGGCTGTTAGGGAAAGGCTGAGTTTTTATAAGAACCAGAGCGGCTGAAAGGGGAGGAACCAGTGGGAGGGGTCTGGAAAAGGTGTGGACGGATTGGCACCAAACTAGCACTGGGACTTTTCCCAAATATTCATTCCTTCCAGATATTATCTACTGTGAGTGGGCAGTTTTCCCTCACTCCTGGATCTGACCGTGCTACATCAGGGTGTTGCCCGGGTACAGAAGTTGTGGCCACCCTGAGTTTGGGCCAGAGCTGGGTAAAAGGCCACAGAAAAGGGAATAGCCACAGCACAGGTTTGCCTTTCTAATTTCTTCCCTGCTCTAACTTCCTGGCCTTGCGCAAGGACCTTTCAGGTTTGACCCACAGGCAGAGGCATAATGTTCTGTTTGCTCCCCCAGTGAATGGAGGAGAGGTCTTGAGGGACAAACGCTGCACTTCCTGTGGCGGTCACAACTTAGACATCTCTGCAATGGGGTTGAATAGTTAGTCATAAACGAATGAAGCATTTGTCTGGTGATATATGTATTTTGCAAAAGTTTTCCCAGGGCTCAGCAGGGTAGGGATGTCCTGTGGCCCCACTAGTCCTATCCCTTAGCTAGCCTCCTTGTAACTTGCTCCTCTGGATTTGTGACATTAGTCCAGACCTATGCCCTGGTGCTTTCTCAGACTGATACCACTGATGGAGAAAGGCAGCAAGAAGAGGGTGCTCTCCTGCTCTGAAGGCTTTGTCTTGCTAATTCACAAATCTAATAGGCTTTTAGTGAGAGATAGATGAGATGCCAGGTGCTGTGCTAGGTGCTGTGTGGGAGCTGCAGACAACACCCTTCCCTGAGGAGTGAGTGATAGCTCCTGACTGCCCACTTGACCCTTCAGCTGTAATGTATCCTTACACACAGGTTTTCAGAAACATGCATTTTCACTGTAACCTGAGGCCTCAGAGGAGTGTTCTTTTACTGGAATGAGGGCTTCAACCTGGTGCCTCTGGTTACCACTGCTCTTCCTGGGTAGTCAGAAAACCTATTCCAGCACATACAGCTCTGTTGCTTGGGAACCCAAATATCTTTACAGACAAACAGATTTGATTCGTAATGTAGGCAGTGGATTGCGGAGGAGCTACAACCTTGGGACCTCTGACTCCTGGGTAGATCAGTCCAGGGCCTGGGCTGTGCTTTCCACCTACTTTTTTTTTTTTTTTAAAGACAAAGTTTGGCTAGGTAGTTCAGGCTGGCCTTGAACTTGCAGCAATCCTCCTGCTTCAGTCTACGGAATGCTGGGATTACAGGTGTGTGATGCCATACCTGGCTATACTTTTACTTCCGATTTATTTCAGGGAACAGTGGGAACATCTAGGTGGAGTCCAGTGGTTCCTTTCTTTTTTGGTCTGATTGGGATAGAGTTTTCTTTCTACTTCCTGCCCTGTGAAGAGGTTTTACAAATACTGAAGGATTCTTTATTATAATGATAAGGCAATTGTAGTCTGGAAGATTCTTTGTGATAAAATCTTAAAGAAAACCTCAAAAGAAGACAATGTATGTTTGAGTTGAGAAACTCAGCCATCATAATTTCCACTAAGGAGATTGGTGTTTGTTTCTCTCTTTAAGCCATAAACTTGTAGAGTCGCTTCTGTGTCCCTTTTCCAAGATAAATCACCCAAATTATTACATTATCAATAAATAATTTAAAGGGCCTGAGCCAGTTTACTATATTGCATGATTAAGGAGGAACTAACTAACAGTGAAGAAGCATTATATATGTAATTAGCTTAGTTAAAATAATATAATCCAAGGTCAGTTTCAATGTTTCACCCTTAAAATGAGCGGGTTAATCACATCCTAATCTTTTTCCAGAATTAAAGATAATATCTCTCCTTTTCCAGGTATAAACGTGATCTGTAAAAAATTAAATTTTAATTAAAACATGGTTGTTTTACACATGCACGGGTCGCAGCATGATACATCGGTCTGCATGTACAAGCAGGCCAGTGTAGGTGGTATATCCATCCTTTCATGTGCATTAGGGGAGTCATTTCTGGCCAGGTTTCAGATTTCACTTCTAGTCTGAAGTTCATATGATAACTGTTCTCTCTACCTTCTGACATCAGGGTTGTTTATTTTCATGATCTCTGAAACCACAGTTTTTCAAACTAAGCTCTTCGTCTTTATCCCAGTCATTCTGTTACCGCTTTCACTGGTTTCCCTGAGCTCACGTCCCTGTCTCCCTCTCCCTGTCCTCTGCCTTTCCTTTTCCTCATCCCTCCCTCTCCCTCTCTTTCCCCCCTTTCTCCTCCCTCTCAGTACTGGGGACTGAACCAAGGCCTTTGTAGTGAGCTACATCCCCAGACATTTAAAAAACATTTAAAAATACAAGAAAAAAGACCTTTTGAGATAGGGTCTTGGTAGGCTGGGCTCGAACCTGCTCTGACGTTTGTTTGCAGTGCTGGGAAGCATACCCAGGGCCTCATGTATGCTGGGTAAGTGCTGTAACACTGAGCTACATCTCCAACACTGAGTCAGTTCTTTGTTTTTATAAAAAGCACTTGGGCCACTTCAAGACGCAAGGGTGGGCTGTACACTGGAAAGGGCCAAGACTGACTCACTGAATGAAGGCAGGAGAGGAGAACAGAGCTAGAAGGAAAGTGAGGGGCACAAGTGAAGAGGGCCTTGCAGGTTTGGTTGCCGGGTGAATTGTAGGTGCAGTTGGGAGTTACAGAGAGAAAACCTTTGAGACAGCTTTAGGGTGTGAGACATTAAAAGTGAGATATAAGAAAAGACAAATAAGACTTACTTTGGTTATGAATAAGATTGAGATTATAAACATTGTTTGAAAACTACCATGAAATACAAGAATTACAAAAGGTAATTCTGGCTGCCAGTTTGTGCTTTCTTCGTTAGGACGTGCTGTGAAGATCAGACTGTATAATGCTCCACCCTGTAGTAGGACTTAGGGTAACTGTGAAAGGTATTTACAAAGCAAGCCGCCCTTCACTACAGAAAAGTGTTATTTACTGGGGAGAGTAACTGAAGACACTACCCGAGGGACAGCAAAATTATGAGACAGTGCAATGCAGTGCCAGGTCGATGTGTGGAGTGGGCGGAGCAAGCTCCTATTCCATCTCCCAGCTCCAAAAATCCATTTAATATATTGTCCTCAGACAGAGGATGTATCAGATATTAAATTGGTAAGAACAGATACTATGCTTGATCGTAGCCAAAAGGCCTAGAAGCAATGATGAGACAGTGATAGATTGTTAGTTTTTAAAATTCTATAGGGATGTCCTCCAGGTGAAGTCACGGAGAGTTTAAGATCTTATTCCATTGCTCTAAGGAGGAAAAGAGGAACATGGCCACATTTGCCAATGCCACATAGCCTTATCCGTCTGTTTTAATCATCCACGCATCCATCCATCCATCCATCGTATCAAGCATCTACTGTGTGACAGCTGTAGGTTGGAAATACAGTGGAGAGAAATACAGGCATGGGTCCTACTCTTACGCATCACGTGTGTGGTGCCTTTTATTTAAAACTTGGCCTAGGCAGCCAACCGGCCTGAGAGAAGACCAAGCGGTGTGCTTTCTCACTGGACTGATCGTTCCTGAAGCTACCTGGGGAACATCCCTGCTTCCACAGCGCTGAGGAAAGCATTGATAACGAGCACCGATAATTGTGAAGTCAGGGATAGAACGCACAGAAGGGAAGCTTGGCAGAGCTGCTAGGAATTAGCGGGAGGAAATATTTCCCAGGAAAGTGTATTTGCTGGAAGATATACCCCCAAAAGTTAGCCATCCCCTTTCTGTACAGCGTTTCCGTGACCAGCATAGTGATCCACCGAAATAATTTTCATGTACTTCCCGGCCAAACCTGCCTCTTCTCTGCACCCTTGCTTACCCTTGCTCTTCCTCTTTTTCGGACGGGTGGACATTTTGTCCCTTAAAGCCGTTTTCCTGGCTCTGGTCTTTTTTTTCTTTCCCCTGTTCCGTGAGATTCAGCTTTTTTACAGAATGCTGGTTTCATGAATTCATATTATTCTTCTACTGGAAGCACCAAAACTCTAACCCTTGCCAGTAAAGAAAAAAGGCCAATGGGAAAAGAGGAGGCAGCAGAGTTGAAGATAAGAAACAGTCACTTTCTACAACATCAAAGGATGATGGATTGAGAGACAGAAACCTGGCCAACTTCACAGGACAGTGTGACATCTCAGGCTTATTCTTTTAAGGAAAACTACTTGAGCAGCTTCTGCATAGCCAATTCCTTAAGTCGCATAAATCCCCAGGCACAGAATGCCTCATTCCCTTTCTTAATTTGTCTTAGCTGAACTAAGTAAACATAAAGATTTGGCAAACTCAGACACAGATGAACGCCTGGGGAACATGGCAGGAAGTTTCAGGGAAGGTGGAGGGAACAGCTGGGATTTTTATTTTCATCCCACACAGATTATTCATTTGCCCTTTTTCTTCTTATTGAACCTTCAGGTCTTTTTTAAAGATGGTGTTACATTTGGATAATAGTAAGGCTCATGTGCTAAAGCTTGTTCCTCAGAGTGATGCCACTGGGAGGAGGTGGAACCTTTCAGAGATTGGCCTATGGCAGGTCCTTAAGTCCCACAGCTGTGTCTTTGGGGATGGGGGGACCCCTGCCATTCCTCTGTCTCTTTGCTTCCTGGTTTGTGATGTGAATGTTTTCACTCAGCCATGCATTCCAACCATAGTGCGTGGCTTTGGCACAAACACAGAGCAACAGGGTTAACTTACTAGGAACTGGAAACTCCAAAACTGTGAACCATAACAGACCTTTTCTCTTTATAAGTTTATCATCTCAGGTAATTTGTTATAGTGTTGGGAAGCTGACTAACATAGATAGCAAATATCAAATAAGAATTATACAAATGCCAAGTAATATTATTGTGTGTGAAGTGCTTGCTATATCCTATTTACTCTGATAATAACTTCTTATCCATCGTGTTGTTTACTTCTTATAATAATCCCATCAACTGAGTGTAACTACCCATAATTTATATATAAGAAAATGGAGACACAAAGAGTCTCAATAGTTTATCCACAGCTACACAGGAACTAGATGGCAAAGGCAGGATTAAAACACATGAATATCTGATGTCAAACAGCATGACTATAATCATTGGTACCCCCAAGGTTCTGCCATCTGCTTAAGTAATTCTGTGATTGTGTCCACAGGGTTTCCTGAGGCCCCAGTTTCAGGAATAAGGGTACCAGTGTGCAAACATACACACGTTTAAAATAATTTCTTCAATATCTTTTAAAACAGGACAATAAGAATCAAAGATTTACTTACAAATTGCCAGCTAAGCCCAGAAAGTTAAATGACTTATAAAAACAGAAAAATTTGAATCTGGCATCCTGAGTTCCCCATTTCTGAATTCAGCATTCTGCACACTATGCTGTCTTCCAAAATGTGCTCCAGCTCAAATACATTACTTTCCAAAAGCCTTTCAGTGTACTTCAGGAGTCACCAAGTTTCATCCCAGCCAGTGAACTCATGGTTGCTGATGGTTATTTAGCACTCATTGTGGGTTGGTATATTAAGGACAGCATCTCCCAGTGTTTGTAAAGCCAAAGTCTGCAGTTACTGAGACCTCCAGTAAAAACGGAAACCTAGGCTTACTTTACACAATGCCCCTTCAACTCAAAGCAAAGTAGAGAGCAGATTCTGCCTCCAGTCTTGGCTACAGATGAAATTAGGAAAGGCTGACTCTTACCAGATGCTACCTTTTTTTTTGAATGAGATATGCTGAAGATGAAGTCTGGGGAATTTCTCTCATGAAACTTAGTCCCAGTTGGATAGGAAGATAAGTTTTATATCTGTTTGACTGTCATTTCATATTTTGCCATTTTGTGTAGTCTCCTTCCATTATTCAAATTCACTGAGATGAAAATTTGTCTTCTTATACTCTGACAACTGATAGCACCAAGGAACCAATTTATAACAGCTTAAGGAGCCTGTGGAAATTGAGATACTGATGCCTGGAAAGAGCTGGAGTCTTACAGGTGGGGCAGATAAGGGGCAGAAAGTGAGAAGGGTGATGAGATATCTGGGAGAGTGAGTTGGAGGCAGAGGGGGAGTATGTGTGTCTCCTGTGAATACAGGAAGACAAGGGCGAGGACAAAAGCTTTGTTAGCAGATCCCGGCACACAGAACTTGGGATCAGAGATGTATATTGTGAGTTAGCAGATCCTAGCACACAGAACTTAGGATCAGGGCGTAAGTTGTGAGAAGTTCTTTTAGAGAAGGTAGAACAACACTTTAGACAACAATGAGTGGGCTGGGGATATAGCTCAGTGGAATATGCGCCTGCCTAGCAAGTGCAGGGTCCTGAGTTCGATCCCCAGTACCGCCAAAAAAAAAAAAAAGATAAACAACAATGAGTGAAGGAAATTTAAGAAAACACAATAATGGTAAAGCATTAATTATTAAAAGAAGTTAAAATAGTTGGTCGCTTTTAGATAAGAAATGAAAGGAATTCTGTGGAATCCTTCAGCTGTAGGTACGTATCTCAAGAGTAGTTCTTTAAATAAAAATGTAAATTTTCCTTAAAGTCGTTTTAACTGTGGCTGATAGGTTCACTGGAAGAAAATCTTATGGCTGCACAAATCAGACCTACCAAGTTCCTCTTGTCCTCCAGCCTGAATTCATTTCACCTGTTATTCAATTGCTCTTGCAAACTGAAACAAAAAATAAATTAGGAGAGTGAGTATCCCCCAGCTTCACTGCACCTTGGCATTTGCTACTTACTTTTGGTACCTTCTGAGAAAAAACAGTCAGGGCTTAAATTGGATTGGACTTGGAAAGTAGGGTCTGTAAAAGGTGAACACCGTGATGGGAAGGGAAGTGAGTTTTTGAACAAGAAAGTCTAGGAGTTCATTTTGGTGCCATCATCTACTTTCTGTGTGATATTCAACAAGCCATTTAAACTCCCAAGCCTCATACTTCTCAGTGATACCATTGGGGCGGTGATACCCCTCCCACAGTAGCTCTGGGTATGAAACTCAGCTCCCGCTGCACACTTAGGTAAACACTCTCTCACTGAGCTACCTCCCCAGACACAACTAGGGATTATAAAAAGCAATTTAGAAGGTGGCTAGATTGATTAAATAAGGCAGTACCTATTGAGTTCCCAGCTTCATGACTGATCCGTAATACCAAAGGACACACAGATACAGACACAGTCACACACACACTCTCCCATCGCCTTACGTTACTCCCCCCCCCCCCCACTACTTGGGTCGCACATTGCTGGTGACAACCAAAGCTGAGGAGACATGACAAAGGGAAAAGCAAAAAGCAAGAGGGAAGCCTCAGGGGCCGCTCATGCAGTGAGGACAAAAGACAAAAGTGGAATCTAACACCAGCGCCTCTCAGAGGGTGTGTAGGCGGTGAGCAAGTTGTTTATGTTTTCAAACAAAAGAGCTGGAATAGACCTCTGCAGTTTTATGCTTCTAAATGACTTCACCCTTGAAATGGATAAACAAGATAGGCAAATGATTATATAAGCCGTGTTTGAAGGAACACTGTGTTCTTTATGCACTTTTGCAAGTGGTCCTTGCAGGCTGAGTGGTGTCTGGATGTCCACACCTAGGCCTGCAAAACCACTAAGGAGATGCCCTGCAAAAGCTCCATTCAGAACTTGGCCTGCCGGCAAGCCCTCTCCTGTGACTTCCCAGTTGTAGTCAAATAACTTTATTCATTCGAGTTGGATGTCGATGTGCTTTGAAGTCTCCGGAACAAGAAAAGCAATCTTTCTAGCCAGGATTTGGTCAGTGAAAGAAAAACGTCCTTATGGAAGAGATCTGAAACCCTGCAGTTCCTCTTCTTACTCTCATCATGTAGTTATTGCAAGCTAAGCAATGACATGAAACGCAACAAGGGGAATTTAGAGGCGACGCAAAGGAAACATTTCCATTTTAATGTTAGGGAGAGTATAGTGCAGGGCATGTCTTTGCTGATGAAGCTAAGAAGTGAACAGGCCATGAAATAAGAAGTGATTTCCACGTCCAATTTCTCCCTGATAGAATTGTGATGGGGGAAAACTGCATTGAAATGGGACTGGGCTGATCCGTGGAAATTTGTTTCAGCCCTGCCCTCCAGGGTTTGTTACATTGTTTCATGGTTAGTGTTTGAATCTCCGTGTTCTTGCCCAGGACTCTGGTGCTTCTAATTTTATCATTCTCTGTGTTTTCTGTTTTCCTCACAAGCCTCCATCATTTTTCTCCTGCCATTATGGAATTTTGAAAAAAGCTTCTGTTTCTGAATGAAAGGGAAGTTCTCCCGGGGATACTTTCTCAGTCTTCCGGAAGGGAACGCCTGAGTGGGAGCAAGAGTGGGATCCAGGAAGGGAAGGGAAGGCAGGAAAGATGAACTGAAGGGGACAAGGTGTGATTGCATCGGTCGCCTTCTGTTCTGAGGCAGCCCGGAATGGCAGGTGAAATGGAGATGGGGTCAGCGGGGATGAGGATCTAAAGGAGACATTTGTTTATCTTGTTTCTCCACCAGACTGTGAGCTCTTTGAGGCGAGCCGCCGGATTTGACTCATCTTTAAAATACAGAACAGCTTTATTGCTCACTGAATGAAGCCGGCACCTCTCTCTTCCATGCATCCTCCAATTCTCTGATGGTCTCACGAGTGGAAAACAGCCACGGTTTTGGAGTGAGGAGGAAACCTTGTGAATTCTCCATGTTTCACTCCCTGACTTCAGCCCTCTCTTTCTGCTCATTTTCTTTATCTGGGACAGTGGGACTTTATCCTGGAAAGTAGCTTACAGAGTTGTGGTGGGGACATACGGAAGTGACTGGCACAGTGCTGGTGTTTAGTCAGTATTCCATGAAAGTAGCTACTATTATTTATAATTAGCAGTGTAACCCTGCATACGTCATTTCCTCATTGTAACATGCGTGATAATTATTTCATATATGATTCTAGAGATGTGATGCTATAAATCTGCAGCGTGGCAGGCGCTCCCTCGGGCAGTTCCCCTCCCTCTGTTGCCAGCTGTCTTTCCTCGTCTCCATTCTTTGACGTCGCTCATCCTCCGGGCAAAGTGACTTAAAACCCAAGAGGTTCCTCGGTGTGGTCGCAGGTTTGCTCATTTTATGATATTCTCTTTTTTCTGCTTTCCCGTCTTCGGCTATAGTAACCTTAGCATCTTTTGAAGCTCGGCTCAGTTAATACCTGCTCCGTGATATCTTAATGAAGCTTCTCCACTGGGCGCTATTTCTCCTTCTTTGAAAACTCCCCTGGCCCTGTTTTCTTTCTGTACTAGCACTGCTTTCTGGTTTTGAATTACAGGCATTTCTGTTTTCTCTTTCACGGCATTGCCTCTTCCCAGGTCCTGATGCTCTGATCACTGATCCTCTTTCCTTTATTATCCCCATACACATTTATGCACTAGACCCTGACTCATTATTTAGACACTGTTATTGGTAGAATTTGTTCTTGCTTTTTTTTGTCTTTTTGAGATAGGGTCTAGCTATGCAGTTCAGGGTGGCCTTGAACTCCCAATGATCCTCCTCCCTTTACCTCCGGAGTGCTGGGATTACAGGTGTATTCTACATTGGATTTTTAAGTTCTTCAAGGGAACTCAGGGGTTGTGTTCCTTCTGTCTTTGTGCACCTCATGCCTCATACTTCCATACTACAGGGTAAGTGCTCATTTATGCCTCTTGACCTGAGTGGATCTGCACACCCAGTACCATGCTTGAACCCCACAAAAGCTAGGTGAAGTTGCCTTTAACAATCTGTTACAGCAGTTGCACAACTTTAATGAAAAATTTCTTCCCCTTTAATTCAACTAGATGTTCAATTTTGTGACGATAGGAAATGACAGTACTTAGAAGTACTAAGTACAGTAAATATAATATGCTCAAATAAGGGAAAATGCTATTTCAGTCATCTTTTTCTACTTTTGGCTTATGTAGAAAACCAACTGTTAAATTAAATAATTATTCCTTCAAGTGAAATAACAATATTCCTGAGGTTTCCAGACTGAATTTTAATGTACAGTCTTCTTTAAGAAAAACCTTAGTGAAATCTTTGAACAGCAAGAATTCCTCCAAAAGGGTAAAATAAAAAGGTTCCATTACTGTGTTTGGAATATAAATTCTCCTTCTGTTTTTCTTTATATACAGATTTGTTGTTTTGTGGCAGGGCCTTGCTATGTATCTCAGGCTGGCTTTGAACTTACTATGTAGCACAGGCTGGCCTTGAACTTGAAGTGATCCTCCTGCCTCAGCCTGCCCAGCGCTGGGATTACAGGTATGTACCACCACATCGAGTTTTATGTGTAGATTTTTGTAGGTTTGTTTACTGGGGTGCACGTCTGTATGTCATATGTGAGAGCATAGAGAAAGCGACTCCATGCTTAGTGCTAACATCCTCAGGTTACGGATATAAAAAGTTCAGTGGAAAGAAAAGAAAGAATATATGAAAGTTTGCCAGAAGGCAGCGTTAATTTATTACTTTCCCATCCCATTAATACAAATAATTCATGTTTATTAAGAAGTGTTTCATTTCCAGTGTTTTTTCTTGCCCATCAAAACCAGCCTCTCATCGATACCAAATAGCTTAACTCAAAGCCTGACTTTTAGGTTGAAAAGGAAAAAATAATATGACGCTAATATCTGTAAGTAGCACACAGAAAGCGAGTTCATGACAAAAGCTATGGCTCTCCCAAAGTTTCTCCCTTCTGTGCATAGGCAAATTCTGTGCATTTGTGGAACATTCACACAATAGCTGAAAGGTAGGCAATTCTGTCCCATCTTCCCTCTTCCGAGCAGCTGTGCCGTGCTTGCTGGAACAGGTTTGGGGCTTCCTTTGCCTTGTCGGGTGATGATGCCTTATGAACTTTCTCACAGAGTCAGCAGCCAGAGCTGGAGGACTTCTGGGGATACATGTTTTGAAGCCAAAGTTTCTGGAGAACAAGTAGGAACTCAGACACAGACATTGGCTGATTCTCTATACTGTGGAGCCTTGACAAAAGCAGTGTTTAAATGCTTAATACTTTGTTGCCAGAAGTAAATCACAAGGGCAATGATGTAAAACTAAAACTGTTCCTGGGACAGGTGGAGGTCATTTTTGACCTTAGTTAGTCCCGCGATTTGACTTGGATTTCTCAGACCCCACATTTGATGCTTGCATTGTTTTGGGCTTGACCTCACCCCTCAGAGGGTCAGGCACAGTTCATCTGGCTGGGAGTTTTCCTGTACAGACTCAAAGATAAGTAAAAAGCCTGACTCACTCCTCATCTTGCCAGTGTGTTTTGTGTTGTACAAACGACAGCAGCAGAACAGGCTGCCCCGAGCAGGTCTGGCCAGGCTGCCTTGCAGAAATGGTTTCCATATGGGGTAAGATGAGATGAATTGGTCAAGCACAGGGCAGTGAAGGAATCCTGAGGCATGTTGAGAGTCCCAAAATAAACACCAAGAAGTCAAGACATGAAAGCATTTCACTGATTCTCTAAATAATTTTATGGAGGCCTTGGCATAAGACCTAATCTTTAACTATGTAGGACTCAAGGATGCTTTCATGAAAAAGTACCCACTGAAAGTATGCACCAATATTTTTTTAAAAAGCAGGCATAAAAGTAGGTGATTATTATTATTCTTATATTCAATAAAAGCATAGTTAATGAGAGTTAAGAATGAACCCTGCTCAAACTGAAGAACTCTGTAATTTTGGTCTCTTAGAATCCATTATCATTAGATTTCTAAAATTTACCTGTGTATGTGAATATAAGACATAGTTTAAAGTCTTATGTTGATATAAAGAATATAATTTTATTTTTATAAAGTTCTTCTAGGGAAATGGAGGTGCAGAGCTATTGTCTGACATTGCACAAGGGGACACCACAGGCTTTCTCGCTGGACTTCTACCTGACTTTGAACAATCCTATATGTGTTTATATAAATGTGTACATAGTTTGTAGTAGATTATATATCATTTAAATTGGACTATAGATAGCTAAAGAGTGAAGATTATGTTCAACTCATATCTGTATTCCAGTGTACCACTGCTTAACAAATAGCAAGCACTTAATAGTTATTTGCTAAATTGAATTTACAAGTTAACACATTGGTGAAGAGGCAATTTCTATGTGTAATAATGATATTTTATTCCTTTGGTCACATTCACACATTACATATAAAGTAGATACTGTATACTAGATACTGTGTTAGAGTTCATATCTGTTCATGAGAAAGTTACCTTTTATGGTCTGAGAAAGTACTTGATTCTGTAAAAAGCATTATATTGCAGAAATGGAGTAAGTTTTTATTGGACAAAACAAGATGATAGAAAAGTAGCACATAAACATGATCTACATAACATTTTAATGAATGTGTTCCTAGCCTTGTAAACTGCGAGTGAATCAAGCAATAAGTTACACAGTTGAGAATAAAGAAATTCTCAAATTAGATATTGCAACATGTTTGCCTTTGAAACTCAGAAACTGCACGCCAAATGACTATTTGTTATTTTTCTACCACATTTTCAAACTATCCTATATCATGACACCAAAGAATAGTATAATAACTAATAATTACAATTCATTATATCATATAGCCTACATTTTCTGATCAAAGTGTGATAAAATTAGAAGTTAATGCCATAGCAATGGATAAAAATAGTCAAGCATTTTGAAATTAAATATTATTACATAATTCTTATGATAAAGTGAAATGAAGGAAATAAAAGATTGCTTAGATATTGAGGTATTATTTTTAAAATCACCAAGGGTGTTGAATTATATATAATCCTGTCTTCCTTTTGAGCTGGCATTTGCTTTTTACTCAGTATGGTGAGTTGTACTGGTAGATGATGAAACCATCTTTACACAACTAGAATGAATTGCCTCCTAATGATCTATCAATTATTTTGCTAATTTTTGCGAAAAAATTTTTGCTGAAGTTTTGCTAACATTTAATTTAGACTTTTACGTCTGAGTTTGAAAATGAGATGGGCCTCTGAATTTCATTTATTATACATTTCTTGTTACATTTTGACAGGAAAGTTACAGTAGTCTTGTAGTATATAGTGCATATTGTCCTTTTTAAAAAATAAAAACCTCTTGTACAGTTTATATGAAATAGGAATTTTTACATTTAAAAATATCTCAAATAGTATTTCTATTTTGAATTATGAATTATTTGGTATATTTAAAATTTGCTAAACAGATTTAAAATGTTTTGATGCTGGTTTCTAGTTTTATCATATGTTGGTAGAGAACATGCTCTCTTTGACATTTATTATTTGGTATTTTTTAACACTTTCTCTTTTAGCCTAATACATGAACAATTTTTAACTAATGTTTCCTATTTGCCTAAAATGCATCCTTTACTTGTTGGATAAAGAGCTGTATAAATGCTTATTCCAGCAAGGATAGCAGTAATTATATTATTCAAAACTTTTTGACCTTATTGACTGATGCTCGTCTTCTTGCTTATTAATTAATGACTAAAATCTCCAGCTCCAATTTTGAATTTTGCAAATTTTTTCTCCACAATGTTTGCTTTGTATGTTTGATGACATATTTTAGGTGCTACATAAATTTGATAATTTTCATAGCTCATCAATAATTGTCCCTCAGTTATCGCTCAATGTGCCTCTTTATTTGTTAACAGCGTTTTTCTCCTTAAAGTGTATGGTAATTTATATTAATTTAACTATTACAATGTTCTTTAGGAAACATTTGGTTGGTGTCATTTCTTTTCTGATTTTTCTTTATACTTTGATAAACTCTTATGTTTTATCTGTCTTGTTAATGCATATTGACCAAAGTTAAAGATTTGTATGTATTGCCATTACTAAGATATTTAGATTTATTTCTAAGATATTATTTTATGACTTTATTTGTTAAGCTTTTTATGCACATTTTAAAAAAGTTATTTAACCCTCTTATTGGCCTATGTGACATTTCTTTATTCCATTTTATCTCTTTATTAATTTTTAAATTTTATATAACATATCTGATCTTTAAGAAAATTTCCTTGAATATCAACATGTACATTTAATTTAACATAATCAATACTTGTATGTATCTTTTGAACCATAAATGGTAACCAAATGGTGACAACTGATGGCAGTATTCCCACCATCAGTCAGTATTCCTGATGCTTCCCATGGTTATTGATTTTTGTTTACAGGTACCTTCACGAGTCCCTTCGCATACATTTTTTTCTATCTTTGCACAACTTTCTGAAGTAAATCTCCTATCAACAAGAATTTGTGAGCAACTACATTATTTATCTAAAAATTGTGGTTTTGTGGTTCTTCTGTAATGAGATCTATGAATAATATTTTTATTTTAAAGAGAAAAGAACAATAACAAAATAACAAAAACAAAGACAAAAATAAAACAACACAAAACAATAAAATGATACAGAATTTCAAAACAAGATGATAAGAAATCAACAATGGTTGTTGTATTACTTATTATCTTCAAAGTAGTTGCTCAGATTACCACATATAGGTATGCAAGGTTGATCAAACCATTAAACATTAACTGTTCTTTTCAATAAACCAATAGCCATTAGTAGTACAATTATTTTAGCTATCTTGTGTTTGTGTGTGTATGTGTGTAAATATGTGTGTGTATATATCTATATCTATATTTGTATATCCTTCCTTCTTTCTTTCTTTTCTCTTTTCTCTCATCCGAGCTGTTCCTTCCCTTTGAGCAGTTTCTTTCTCTTTCACTATGTCTATTGTACCTTTCAGTTTTATTTGCTCTTTCAGGTTCTTACACTAGGGAGACAATAGGGTGTCTACACATGTGGGTCTGATTTGTTTCACTTATAAGCATGGTCTCTAGTTGCATCCATTTACTTATAAAGACCTCGAGTTTATCTTTCTTTATAGCTGAATAATATTCCATTGTATGAAAGCACCATATCTTTTCTTATCCATTCCCCAGCTGCTGGGCACTTGGATTATCTTCAAGATTTAGCTGTGACAAATTGTGCTGCTATAAACATGGGCGCACATATATTGCTGAGGTATGATGCTTTCAATTCTTCTGGGAAAATACCCAGAAGGGAAATAGCTGGGTTAAATGGGACCCCCTACTTCTAATTTTTTGAGGACCCTCCAGACTGATTTCCAAATGGATTGCACCAGTCTACACTGCCATCAACAGTGAAGAAGTATTCCTTTTTCCCTGCAGCCCCTCCAGCATTTGTTGTTGGTTGTCTTCTTGATGATAGCCATTCTTACTGGGGTGAGATGGAATCTCAGTATTGTTTTAATTTGTACCTCTCGAATGACTAATGATGTTGAACATGTTTTCATATATTTATTTGCTGTTTGTATTCATCTGAGAAGTGTGTATTCATCGCAGATGCCTGTTTTTGGATTGGGTCTTTGAATTTGGGGGGTCTGATGTTTCCCAAATATGTGTGTGTGTGTGTGTGTGTGTGTGTGTGTGTGTGTGTGTATTTTTTTTTTTTTTTTTTTTTTTTTT
>PVLD010003855.1:119074-135314 GCA_004027595.1 Dinomys branickii | reverse complement strand
AGACCTAGTTTGCGGAGAAATCTCCAAACGGCTCTCCACAGTGGTTGCACCAGTCTGCATTCCCACCAGCAGTGTAATAGAGTCCCTATTTCTCCACAGCCTCGCCAGCATCTGTTATTGGATGACTTTTTCATACTGGCCAGTCTTACTGGGGTGAGATGAAATCTTGATGTTGTTTTTATTTGCATTTCTCGAATGAATAAGGATGTGGAACATTTTCTCATATATTTATTTGCCATTTGTATTTCTTTGTCTAAGAATTGTGTATTCATCTCAGATGCCCATTTCTGGATTGGGTCTTTGAATTTGGACAGGTACATGTTTTTAAATTCTTTGTGTGTTCTAGATAGAAGAGCTTTGTCTGAGGGACAGCCAGCTAGGATTTTTTCCAAACTTGTGCGTTTTCTTTTTACTTTGCTGGTGATTTCTTTAGATGTACAAAAACTTTTCAGTAGGATGAGGTCCCAATTATTGATTCTTTGAAGTGTTTCCCTTGCAGTTTCATTTTTGTTCATGAACTCTCTGCCTACTCCTATGTCTCCCAGATTTTTACCTACTTTCTCTTCCAATAGATTTAGAGCTTCTGTTTTAATATTGAGGTCTGTGATCCATTTTGACCTGAGTTTGGTGCATGGTGATAGACTTGGGTCTATTTTCAGTTTTCGGCAAGAGACAAGCTGGTACTGGCTAAAAAACAGACCTGAGGATCAATGGAACAGACTGGAAGATGCAACCATAATGAAAAACCCACTCAGCTACCTAATATTTGACAAAGGGGTCAACCAAACCCACTGGAAAAAAGAAGGCCTGTTTAATAAAAGGTGCTGGAAAAATATGCATTTCTAATATTATTTTACTAGTATTAATATGCTGTATTATGTTTTGAAGTATAAGGTGGAGGTTGGGCATTTTGTGATTTTTTTCACTTGCTGCATCCTGTCCAAGCATGATCCTAAAATAGCAGCATGTTCTGTAGCACTTTTGGACTGTGCTTATTTTGAGCTTTAATGTGTTTAGAGTAAGTCACCTACCCGGGTAAAAACAGCTCTCATATTCCATGCAATAAAATGGGGAAACCACCAATATTTAATGGGTTTAGTACATTTTAAGCTTCTTTTCCTACCCTAATTAAATACAAGAACAGACTTGCAAAATTAAGAATTTTAAGGAAGAAATATGCATCACTATGTGCTTTAAATAAAAGAAATTCTGCTTGATAACCTGGTTCATATAAATATAATGAGATCTTGAATCCTTTTATGGTGTCCTCAGGTTTGAAGGTCAGAAACATTTCTGCGACCCATGACATACACTGTTTGTTAACAGAAATACATGGTCATTCTAGTTAGAGCACATTTGTTTGATTATCATATGCTAAATATACATCCTACTGGAGACAATTCATCTTATTTTAAATTTAAAAATACAAGCTTTCGTTTTTAAAATAGAAGATTATCGAAATTCTAGCAAATGTACAGAAAAGTGGCAAAGATAATGTAGACAGGTCTATGCCGCTTAACTTTCCTCATAATTATTAATCTTGTGTTACCATTGTCCCATTTGTCAAAGCTAAGAAGCTGACATTGGAACCTTACTATTAACTGAAGTTCTGATGTCATCGGGATTACATCAGTATTTTTTTCATCAGTTCCCCATTTCTGTTCCAAGATCTAATCCAGGAAATCGCATTAAGTCTCCCCAGATCCCTTGATTTGTGGTTTCTGATTTTCACAGCCTCCATAGTCTCTAGAATTACCGCCAGGTATTTTATTGAACATCTCAGCTGAGATGCTCTAATACAGTAGTTTCCAAATGTTTCGATTGGGGCACCAAGTTTTGGAGGAGGGAACCACAGAAATAAAGAACTCTTCTTATCATCTCACACCAAGTGGTACATGATGCCACCTGATCCTACCAATGACCTCAACGTTCATCACTTGGCTAAGGCGGGGTTGGCCAAGCTTCTACACTCTAACATAATCATTCCTACCATTCCCTACTCTGTCCTCTGGTAACAAATGACTAAATTCAGTGCACATGCTGTGTGGTTAAGCATGGGGAAGATAAATTTCACTTCCCGAAAGGGTACTTATTTACATACAGACTTTGAACATATCAATAAGAAAATATATTCTTGCATATTTGTTTATTCATTCATTCATCCATTCATTTATTCATGTATATGTGTAAGACACATATTTATTTTATAATTTTGGGCTATTTTCCAACACCGTGTTATTTATTCGATTGTACAGATTATTTAAGTTTCAAATGAGCTCCTATACTGCCTAGCTATTCTTCGTTCTTTTGTTGTTTGAATTTCCTAGTACAGGGTCTTCTGGGTTCAATCTGTAATGTCTCTGCCCCATTACTAACAGCAGTTTCTTCTTCAAGGAACTGCTTCCTGGTAGTGGACGCTGGCAATTTTTTTATCAATATTGGAAGCATAGATATGCTTATTGCTGCTAAGCATTACTGATTCTAGGCCATCCCAGAATAAAAAGCTAAGCACACATAGATGCTAGCACGTGCCTATACACATGTGGACTATTTCTGTAGCTGTCTATCTGCCTGTATAAAAATAGGTATATACGTAGAATGACTTTTATACCAATGTCTCTGGTTTAATTCTGGTGCCACAGTGTTCATTCAAGCTTTTCCATCTTATTGATCTGTAATTTCACTGCCCCACTGAAAAGCCCACCTTCGCCATTCATCACACATTTACATTTCTTTTTAACCTCTAGTACATGTAAAGCATTTTCACAATGAACAAATTTACCAGCTAGAACATAGTGTTTATTTATGCAGTCAAAGCGAAGGGAACCATATACAGAGATAAAGAGGTAAATTCACCAAGATTCCAAAACATAAAATGCACCATAAGCAATTTAGAAATTTAGGAATCATACAAAGTATACTCCATGGCACAATGGAATTAAACAAGAGAGGAATAGGAACTGAAAAGTTCCAAAGATTTGTAGGCAAAAGAACATACTTCTACATATCTCATGAGTCAAAAATTCTCAAATGACAATAGAAATATCTTGAACTTTCAGTGAAAGTGCAAGAATAACTCATGATTTGTGAGACACAGCAATATCAGCCCTTAAAGGTAAGTGTAAGGCCAGGGATACTACTCAGCAGCACAGCTTCTGCCTGGCAAGCACAAGGTTGTGAGTTTGACTCCTGGTACCAACAAAAAAAAGGGGGAAAATTTTACATACACATATCAAAACAAAAAGAAAGATTTAAAATCAATTTTCTCCTTAGGCCGCCAGAGGAAGAAAAGCGATTTCAGTTTCAGATTAGTTCCTATATTGCCTAGACGTTCTTCCATTCTTTTATTTTTTAAATTTCCTAATAAAAAATCTTCTGAGTTCAATTTGTATTGTCTCTGCCCTATTACTAGTATCAGTAAGAAAACAGAAGAAAATATGGGAAAATCAGAGCAGAAATCAATGATATTAAAGACAACAGAGAAAATCAACAAAGACTGGGCAAAGTCAAACACACATGTTTAAATATTACATTGTTTCCCTTGGGTGAGAAACTGGAAGCATAAATAAGGACCAAAAACGATGATAGATTTTGGGAGGTAGGAAGGAAATGTTTCAGTGTGAAGGGGAACAAGAGGGAGTGAGGGGGGAAGGAAGGAATGGAAAAGGTTCAATAAAAGGGAAAAGAAGGAAAAAAACAGAAACAAAGCTTTTGTACATAAGAAGGGGCAGAGAGGTTCAATGGAGGGAAGGAGAAGGGAGGGAAAAACAAGACTCAAGATGTACTCTGTACGGATGTAATCACTATACTTATCAAAAGTATACTAACAAAATCAATTGTAAGAAAGGTTCAATAAAATTTGTGTATAAACTTCTAGGTAGGTATTGTTTTGGATCTGAAATGTTCCTGCCTGGTTCATGTGTTAAGCAGGGGCCTGGTCCCTTGCCAATGGTGCTATTGGGAGGTGGTAGAACCTTTAAGAGGTGGGGCCTTGTGGGAAGAATTTAAATCTTTGGTGATGTGTCTGTGAAGGGGTTACCTGGACTCCTGCCTCTTTTCTCTCTTTGCTTCTAGGTTGCCGTGCACTGAACAATCCTCCTCTACTGCATGCTCCTGCCATGATATATGTTACTACTACAGGATCAAAGGCCAGATCATGGACTGGAACATGTGAAACAGTGAACCAAAGTAATAAATGTTCCTCTTTTTTAGTTGATTATCCCAAGTGTTTTTGTCACAGTCACAGAAAGCTAACACCATGGGCTAAACAACGAGGGGAAAGAGGGGAAAAAACAGTAAGAGGGTGGGAAAAAAGGAAGAGAAAAGGAAAGAGAAGAAAAGAAAGCAAAAAAGAAAGAGGAGAGAGGAGAGCAGAGAGGAGGAAGAGGAAGTGGAGAGGAAGAGGGAGAGGACATAAATTACCAATATCACAGATGAGAGAGAGGTCACTCCTGGTCTTATGGCTATGAAAAGTATACAAAGGAACACTGTGCACAATATGTCACAAATTCCATGAATTGGAGGAAATGAGCCAATTTCTTGAAAATAACAAACTATTAAAATCTGTCAACCAAGAAAGATAATCTGAATAGACCTGTATCTATTACATAAACTGAATCAATAATTAATTATACTGTACATAGAAAAGCCCCAGATCCAGATGGTTTCCCTCTGAATTCCTTCCACATTTAGGGAAAATATTAAGCCAATTCTTTATGACAGAAAAGAGAAGCAGAGTCATCGCTTTCTAATTGATTCTGTAAGGCCAGCATGACCTAAACAACAAAACCAAATAAAAAATTACAAGAAAGGCAGACTATAGGTCAATATGCTTAGTAAATGTACATGTACCAATGCTCAAGAAAATACTAGGAACTCTACTCCAACAGTATATATAATGAATTACACAGCAAAACCAAGTGAGATTTTTATTTCAGGTAAGCATGGCTTTTGACATTCACAAATCAGTATAATTGACAACATCAAAAGGTTAAAGAAGAAAACTCATATGATCTTACCAGTTGGTGCAGCATATACTGCAAAATAAAACTGCATTTACAGGCAGAGACACAATTTCAGCAGGATAATTATTGAGCAACAAGAATAATCACCTTATTAATTTTAAATATTTCAACTAAATGAGACCAGAAGACTTCATTGTGGACTGAATGGGAGCAAGATGGTTGCCTCTTCTCAGCCAGGTTGGCTAAGACTATGCATTCTGACAAGGCAGTATTAAATTTATGTCAGTACATGTAACTACTGTGAAAAATGTAAGAAACATGATTTCTTTCAAAGGAGCTTGTATTTTAACCATGCATACACACGGAGGAGACCTCACTTTGATCACATTTTGTCGCAGGAGGCAGGTGGAATGTGGGGGTGCTCAGAGCCTCCTTGCTGCTTCCAGGCCTCTCTGGGATTCTTACTGTCTCATCTCATCAGGAGGATCTTGCTCTCTCCAGAGGCCTCACGTTTATGTCCTGATAAGTGGAGGGCTACAGGCCCGAGCGAAGAGGCCAGGGTCTGAGAGAGGGTGGGGCCTGGCTGCACAGGTGGCATCGAGGTGGAGGGTGAATCTCTGGTTGTGAGGATTTCTCTGCAAAAAGTTGGGGTTGCGGGGTTGACTGTGCCTAGAAATTACATTTCTTCTCCACTCTGTCATCAACAAGTATCCCCTGCCCCTTGTGCCGTCTTTTGGGCCTCAAAGCTTTCTCACTATACCCCACCGAGTATCTGCATACCCCTAAATCTGCACTTCTGGCTGTTTATCATCTTCTTTCTTTTTTTTTTCCCCAGGGGACATAGTAAAAACATATATTCCTTTGGAGGCCCTCTGCCCCACACCCAGCTGACTCATCTATTCCTTTCCTATTGGTAGAGAGATAACCATATCTGCTAAAATATCCTGAATGTTGTGAACTCCCCTGAGTTTCTGGAACAGAGACAGGAGGCCTTCTGAGCAGGATGGAGGCTGGGTGGAGCTGGGAATTGAGTAGCAGAGGAGGTCCATCTTCTCCTGCCAGAACCCAGCCCCACACCTTTTATTAATGATGTTGGGGCTGAAAGAGTTGGTCCCTGGACCTGGAGCATGCTCAAAGTCACTGACAATCCCAATTCCGTGGGCTAGAAGACAGGTGAGGTACAGGAGAAATTTTTAGAATCATTTGAGTATGAGCAGGTTAAACTGTCAGATCATGATGGTACGAAGAGGTACAACCTCAGGTTTCATCAGCGCACAGGTCCAGGAGTATCTTAGGATGTTCTCCAGTTCCTGCTTACCTTCCTCCTACTGCCGAAGGGAGGCAGAGACTAGCTGTTATTCTGAAGTAAAGGACATCCACTGACCTGGTGCGAAGAAGGGCCTTTCTAATGGATGGTATTAAAGAAAAATTATTCTGACTTTTATCAAAATGGTATCTTAGTTACCTTCTTCATGGCTGAGACAAAATATCAAGTGCCCAAAATCAAAGGAGGAGTGGTTTATGTAGCTCACATCTTGAGGAGCATTCCATCCATAATTGGGTGGCTCCAAGGCAGGGTGGAACATGACACAGGGGCAACACTTCATGGCAGGAGACAGCAAAAGCAACAAGAGGAGAGGGAGAGAGAGAAAAAACCTTTTTGTCCCTCACATTGTACACAGGCTACCAGCCCTAAGGAGGGTGTAGCACTCATACCCTTAATCTCAGCGTTTTACTCTAGATTCAGCTACCTCTCAAGAAGCCAACTCCCCATGACTGCTTTAGGCTTTGGAGGACATCTAGATACAAACCATAACAAATGGTAATAAAGACTTGACTCGGGACACCTGCAGCAAGGGAGAGAGAGCCTAACTGTGAAGACAATAAGAACAAATGGGCGTTGATAGTGAAAGAACAGAAAGAAGGGATCAATGTTTACAAAAGTACTAAGACACAGTGAAAGCAGAGGGATTCTTGTCAAAAAAACTTACTTAGTTCTTATTAAAGGCCAGCTGGGGATTTCCACATCCAAGGCCAGTATAAATAATTTGATAATATATCAAGAGTGATCAGATATTCAGGGCAAAACCTGATGTGCACCTGGACGATACAGTCTAAGTAAGGTCAAGGGCAAGGTCTAGCCAAAAGCAGGGCTCCAAGCAATCTAAAGGAAGTTTGGTCTTTGCCAAAAGTCCCTGCTGATCACATTTTTGTGATATGGGGGAACTATAACTCCCAACCTTCTAGATGTCTTATGTGCTGAGTTCACGTCTCCTGAAATTGAAGAATGAATCCCAAAGGACAAAGGAGTTTAAGGTTTATTGGGAGGTAGCTCCTGAGAGACAGGTGGGGTCTCAGAATTAGGTGGCCACCGAGACGCTTTGTGAGGAATAGTTTATATGGCAAAGTTACAGTGTGGGTATAATGTGGGTCAGACTGACATTAACCTGTAGGATTCCAAGTCTAGCTGCTTTTCTAATATTGATCCAATAGGAAAGCAGGTCATGTAGCCAGGTACATAGAAAGAACAAAGGTATTTTGGGGAAGGGCTGGATCCAGATGCTCTGGTCACCCACCTGAGTGACTGATGTTTATCTGGATCTTACTGGACCAGATGATGCCAGTTGTAGTATAATTTCAAGTTACTGCTCATCCCTTAGGGAAGGTGTGTGGCTCTGGTCCTCAAAACCTTTATCTTGAGACCTGATGTCCTTTGGATGCACTTCCAGTGACAATGCTGATGTCTTTATCTTTCCTGCTTACTTTCTTGACACCCCAGTCCCTTTCTGACTGCATGTTAACTTGTCTGCCTATAATATTTGGGCCATGAAGTTGTTTCTATTGTAGGCAGCTAAGTTAGGTAGGAATATTATGGTCAGCCAGATAGGGCTGGGCCCTTGAGGGAGTCAGTGCAGAAGATGAGAACACATCAGATGGCTAGGGGCACATCTGTTGAAGGCCAGGCCTCCAGATAAAGATAGAATGACCAGGCCTACATGGCTCCCCAGGGAATAAGCAATAACTTGATGCTTATACTATAATTGGTATCACCTGGTCCAATAAAGTCTAGATAGAAATCAGTCACCTAGGTAGGTGACCAGGACCTCCTAAGCCACCCTTTCCTAAAAATGTCTTTGTTCTGTTTTTGTTTTTGTGATATAGGGTCTCAATTTGTACTGCAGGCTGCACTTGAACGCATGGGGATCCTCCTGTATCAGCCTCCTGAGTGCTGGGATTACAAGCATGTACCACTGTGCCAGACAAGGTCTTTGTTCTTTCCATGTATGCTTGCTACATGACCTGCTTCCCCACTGGATCAGTGTTACCTAGGCAGCTATACTTGTAATCTTATTGATTGATCATAATTTTGAAACATGCACTGACGGACACTACTATGAAGCAGCTCTGAGCAGGATTTAATAGTAACCAGTTGGCTTTCCATGTTTTCTTGTGAGTTGTCTGAAGCTTTGGCACTTGTCCAGAAATGGGCAGTGGGTCCATAGTAAGTGAACGTCTATGAGTCCCTGGTCCCTACTGAGGCCTGTATTGGCCTGTGAGGTTGGGATGCCTCAAAATACCATGTTAGGCCACAGCTGAGGATGTTTGGCTCCAACCCCAATTAACTAAAAAGAGACTGTAGCTGCAGGCATCTCACTCCTGTGGCGAAGGCCTTCCTGGAGATAACATAGTTCTCCTAAGTTAACATAAAGTGTTACTGGAGAAGTCCTTAAAGAGATTCCCAAGTCCTGCCCAGATTCCCGCACTTTCTTCATTATGTTCCTCCTTTGTTTGAAAATCTAATGAATATGAACCGCCCAGGGAAGTCTTGGTCTTAATCCGGAGAATCCCAAATTCTGTAAGAGAGTTGGACCCTCCTGATGCCCTAAAATCGTTGCAATTGTCTCATTTATTAAGCCTTCACTGTCCACTGGTTTGGGAGATTGTGGGCTTGATCAGGCTGCAATAACTAAGAGTTATTAACCTGATTACTGTACCCACCTCATGATTTATATCCACCTCATCAATTTTGCCCTAAAACCTCCTCTGAGAAGTGGAGTGTGTGGCAACCCACTTTCAGGTCCTCTTTCTTCTCTCAGGAACCATCTGTCAATAAATTTTTCCTACTCTTAACCTCCATTGTTCCTTAGAATTCATGCTTCAATTTCAGAGAACACAGAGCTCAGGGTGTCTGATATCTAGCAGGTTGGGAGTTATATTCCCCCCATTTCAATTCCCTGGTCCATTGCACATCCCACTGTCCTTTCAGGACAGCTGTTGGGCCTAGTGGGGACATCAGGTGTGGACAAGCAAGCGGGATGACCTGCAAAGCATTGTGAAAGACAGCAGAGGGTCAAGGAAGTGGCCATCACAGAGCTCACCCAGCAGCCTCATCACCCAGCGGCCTCATCACCCCTGACATCTCTTTTCTCTCCCCAAATCCACTATCTCCTGCCTCCCTTTCAGGGCAGACTCAGGCTAACTTACCAGCATTTTCACCAGGTGACTGAGCTTCTCACTGCTGCTTGGCTGCCATTCTCCCAGATCTGGCTTCTAGTCAACTTCCTTCTGTTCTTAATCCAGGCTGCCAGGAGCCACAGACAGTCGCATTTTAATTTTGATGGCCCTATTTTATCATGTAAACCGCTCTTCTGTTTACCACTTCCTCTGTAACCTAAATGCCAGCTGGTGTATTTCTGCCAGAAAAACACAAAACCCTGCCGTTTTTGAATGTCCAAAATGCTTTCCCAAATCTGTGTTATTTCCTGAGTAGAAATGACTGTTGTGTTCACCTCTGGCTCACTAGTGACACTGTGTGTTTTTTGATCATCTTAGTGTCCTGGACATACTGGTGTGTCCCTCCTGGAATCAGCTCAGAAATAAATTTTCACTTTCTACATAATCACTAAAATACAACGAAACCTCGCTCACAGCAATTGTGTGCTTGCTAGGTTTATGCAAAGGCTTAGGATTTGGGAGAGATAGACAGTGAGGCACACAGAGCACAACAAATACCACTTCAAATTAAACACCAGACACCCACATTCTCTAAGTATTTAATGACTATTGCCAAGGATGTTCCCAGACTATTTCACTCCCTAGTTCTTCAGCTTTTAGCCATCCGGATGGTCTCTCTCACTTCATTTATTTTCCTTTACCTCCCCTCACCTCCTGATTGCCCTTGTAACTTTAAGTTATTTGCCATGGCTTAATTATTTGCTGTGGATTTTGTGTTCTCCAGTGCAGCAAAACTGTGCTACAAACTTGTGTCAACATGCCCAGAACCTTTCTGGGAAAGAAAACAGGACCCCCTCCCTGCCTTTATAAAGAACAACTCCTGCACATAGACCTTCTCTCCATCCTTTAAGCTCTCAAGCACTGCATGAAGGAGCATACTTCTTAGGGACTAAGCAGGAAGAAACATGTAAAATCTTTGGCAATAATAGCTACAGTTGTGGAATTGGATAGCAGGGTGACTGCTGTGGTTTGGACCTTGCTGGAGTTCTCACAAGGATTTTTAAAGTCTTTGAGACTCTAAAACTCTTTTATGTCTAACTCTCTTTGAACTTTTAGAAATACATACTTGTTAAGGTTCCTTTAAATAAGTAGTTGAGATAAAAATTAAGTGTGCCTGGAGAAAAGAAATACAATATGTGTGTGGTGGGGAGCATTTAGTATACATCAAGTGGAATCTTTTTGATACACACAAACACACACACACACACACATTATTACATCATTCCCCATACTATCATAGTTTTCTGGCCAAAGAAATCTTGATTCCACATCACACTGCATGAGACTGAGAAAGGAGATAAGGAAGTGGGAAGTCATTAAAACCCAGGGCTAACCAGTTTTGAAAGATATTTCCTATCAAGACAGGACACGGGCAGAACACAGGACTCCAAATATCTTCAGGCTTCCAATGCCTCAGTGTTGCTCACAGGACCACCCAGAAAGCAACATTCCTCATCCTTCATTTAATTTTGGTCCTGTCTTCATGACCAATCAGAAAGTGCTATTCTTAATTCTTCATTTACATATGGGCATGACCAATCGGAAGACACTGCTCCTTCTCATTCATTTACATCTGCCAGGAAGCCAAGTGAGTTACTTTTTTGTTTTTGTTTTTTTGGGTTTTTTTGAGGCGGGGTCTCTTTATGCAGTTCAGACTGGCCTTGAGCTCATTTTGTAGTCCAGGCTGGTCTTGAACTCACAATGATCCTCCTGCCTCAGCCACCCAAGTGCTTGGATTACAGGCATGTACCACCAGACCTGGCTGAAGTGAGTTTTCTTGATTGAATAGTTGTCCTAGTGCCATATTTACATAGACATCCACATATTTTGGGTACTAAATGACTCTTTCCAATAGCCCTGTGATATAAAGATGATATAAATCTTTCAAATAATATAAATAATGTAAGTGAAATGCTATAGCTCCCACCCTGCGAGATGTAAGATACACTAGTTCGTGTTCCCCAAAATTGAAGGATGAATTCTAATGAACATCAGAGTTTAAAAGCAGGAAATACTTATTGGGGGAAAGAAACCTTCTAAGACAGACAGAAGGGCCTGGAAAGCTGGTTACCCATGAGATCACTTCTCAAGGGAAGCTTTATGGAGTGAAATCATGAGCTAGGGATAAGGTAAGATAAAACTATGATCAACTAATAAGGTTGTAAGTATAGTCACTTAGGTAATTTTGATCCAGTGGGGAAGCAAGTCACATGGCAAGTATACATGGACCAATCAAGGACTTTTCCTAGAAGGAGTGGGCCAGGAAGGTTTTGGTTCCTCACCCAAGGTGATGGATGCCTATTTAGAATATCAACCATTGCTATTCATATGCAGATGTGGTCATTCTATCTTTTTCTTGAGGTCTGGCCTTCAAGGAATGCACCGCCATGTCCAGTTGCAAATGTATTCTATCCTTTGCACTGGTTCCTTCAATGGACCCACTCTGTCTGACTGCTTATAATATTTCCACCTAATTTGGCTGTCTGTAACACTTGAGTCTGATGTGAACTTTCTTCCCTGGTCCATTCTTGCCCTGTAGAGTATCCTGTTTTCTGCCTTAAATAAACCTACACTTTGACACCTCTTCTGTGTGTCTGTCTGGTCCAACTCCTTGTTCAGGACAGCCAAGGACCCAGAGAGAAGCCTTGGGATTCCCTTCCCGTAACAAAATTGATGGGTTTCTCATTTCAGTGTAATTTCTGCTAAGCCAGTATGTTTGTTTAGGTGAGAAGAAATATAATGACTACATTCAGTGAGCAGGAGGCCATAATGTCGTGGACCACTACAGAGCAGCTCTGAGCAGGACTTAATATTAACCAACTGGCTTTTCATATTTACTTGGGAGTTGTCTGAGGCTTAGGCACCTGGTCTGCAGATGGACAGCTGATTCATAGTAAATGAACCTCTACGAGTTACTGGTCACTGCTGAGGCCTGTATTGGCCTGTGATGCTGTGATGCCTCAAGGACAAGGTGACTACA
This sequence comes from Dinomys branickii, assembly GCA_004027595.1. Classification (NCBI taxonomy): domain Eukaryota; kingdom Metazoa; phylum Chordata; class Mammalia; order Rodentia; family Dinomyidae; genus Dinomys; species Dinomys branickii. Next base: position 122,855 of record PVLD010003855.1, on the reverse strand, counting down.
GCTGAGGATATCTGGCTCCTATCCCTGTAAAGTTCAAGGAGACTATGGCTGCAGGCATCGTACCCCTGCTGTGAAGTCCTTCTTGGAGATTACATAGTTCTGCTAAATTAATATAATATTACTTGGAGGAATCCTTGAAAGGATTCCAGAGTCCTGCCCAGATTCTTGCCCAGATTCCTGCATTTTCTTCAGTATTCCCCCCTCCCTTATTTGTAAACCTAATAAATATGGGTCACCCACAAAATCTTTGGCTAATTCAGAGAACATAGAAGAGAATTAGTCCCTCCTGGAAGCCCTGAAATCATATTTCATTGCCTCATGTTTTATTTATGCCTTCGCCGTCTGCTCACTTGGAAGATTGTGGGCCTGATCAGCCTGCAATAACTTAAGGTTATTTAACTTGGTTTTTGATACCATAATGCTTTGCAAGACTACAGATTCTGAGGTGGTTTACTATGATTTTTAGCAATATATCCAAACTGACTGAGCTGATCATACTGGTTCTATTTCTTTCTTCATCCATCTAGAAAGGTGGAACTTGTCAAGTAATAATTGCTCCTCCTTCAAGTTGTAATCCCTCCCCGATTATTGGAGAAAAGCCCTATTTATTTCCCTTGCTGCCTTTCCATGGGAATAATTGTCTGTTTAGCATTAATACCCACTTGAATGTGACTTAGATAGAGTCAAAACAGAATGTCAAGATTCACCAAACACCCTATATCCTCAAGTATAATCAGTGGATGGTCTTTGTTAGGGTGCTTTATAAGGGCAAGAATTTCTAAAAAGGGGTGGTGATAGGAAAGGAGAGGAGGGCTATAAAATCATGTTACATAGGTCAAATCATAATATTATTTTTTCACTTATTCAAAAAGAATTAGGGAAATGAGTAGACAAAAGATAGTGATAGCATATTAAGTCATAACATTGTTAGAGTAAATTAGAATTGAATAAACAATTATTGCGTATGTTAGAATTTAAACGCAGAATTTTCTATATTTTCCAAAAATTCACTTATATGATTTGTACTTATAAAATATTTTATACATCTCTACTTACATTTTTATGAAGTAGATTATATGCAAATATTAGTAATATTTCAACTGTAAACTCAGTGAAAATTATTACAGGTTAGCTCATCACTTTAGAAATGTTTTTATATTTTTCTGACTCTAATGCAAGTCAATTGATTGGAGATCTGATTTATTTTAGGTAGTACTGACATTCTGCATAAAACGTTTTAGAACTCATGCTGCATCTCCTAATAACAAAAGAGCTAACTTTTGACACTTTTCCTACTTCCTATCAGATGCTCCTAGAATTGTAGTATCAGTTATACTGGCTGTTTTAGGCCAAAATTCATCAGAATGGCTCTGATTTAAAAGCTAAATTTTTTTTTTAATGGTACAAAATGTTGCTTACTTCCCTTTTATTGAGTCTACTTCACTGTTCATATTCTACATAATAGACCTACCATCTTTATTGGAGGTGAACAGTCATAAAAATTCCTATTTGTACTAATTACCATGTAACCATTACACCTAGACAGATGACACGTCGGGGAAACCTCCCGTGTACTGAGAAGTACTTGCCTATTTTCTTACTGCAACTCCAGTGCTGTGAAGGAATGACAATTTTATTGTTGTGAATAAGCTGTTAAGTAACACATTCAGACATTTTAAAAGGCTATTTTGTATGGATTTTTGTGTTAAATTTAATTTTTTTTCATTTTAATAAGCATTTTCTCATATGTCTGTATTTTGTCTGTCACACTTTTGTGTTTTTCTCATACCTTAGCTTTCTATCAATGCCAATTTAGAATCAACTTCATTTTATAATAAAGTTGAAGAGAAGGAGCACTCAATTTTGAATATATTTATAAAAATTGGCAAGGTCAATGGGTAAAAGTTATTTTAAAATATATAATAAAAAGCACTGCTCTCCTTTACCTTTATATCTAAATATATATGATGCATGTAGTAGCTTCTGATTGAGAGTCTTAAAAAACAGTTGGAGAAGTGAAGGGTAGGAAAGATTACAAACCATCTCTCACGAAACGAAAGTTTTCTTCCAAAGCATAGCAGAGCTCTTGCACATATTCATGTAATAGATATTATTAATAATATAAACATATTAATAAAATATTCATTAACAAGAATATTTTATTTTTATTTCTCTGGCAAAGTTTTGACCTTTTCCCTCTTTCACACTTTCCTTTCCAACTTTGTGGCTTTACATAAAATGAAGTCGCTACTGAAATCTTCATGAGCAAAGAGAAACGTAAGAGAGGGGATGTGGTTACAGCTAAAGACATGACATAGGTATATAGCTTGTCAGAAATGTGAGAATAAGATGGCGATTGAAATACAAAATGGGAAAGGCATGAAACCACTATTGAGGGACATCCGGTAAAAAAAGAGAAATGATCTAAATGTGAATAGCCAAACACCGCAACTTTTAGCATTATTCAGCTGATCACGAGTCTCATACCTGTGTTCACAGGCTCATGAATGAGCACCTCAGAATCCTCTCCATAAAACTTACCTTCACCCTGGCCCACTTCCTTGGGATAACTCGATGAGGCTCTTCCTGTTGTAGCAGTGGGTTATGCACAGAAAATGCATTAGATGCAAGCTGTGTATTCTAACTTGAAAGGTGTTTGATAATTTTTTTCTTTCCACTCTGGAAACCCCCATTGACTACCTGAAAATCTCCCCTTTTAGGGTCAATATGCAGGGTCTTAGATATTCAAACATCATTTGAACAGACAGGCAAATAATGACTGAATGGATGACGGAAAGGAAGTAGGTTCACATGAAAAGGAAACGTGATTGAAGGGGAGGAAATGGCCTGTGATGAAGCCCTGGACTGTGGAAGAAAATTATGTGTTCTAATAGGAAGGCAGCCAGTATGGACAGGAACACTAGCCTCAAGGCAATGAAGCCATTCCTGTCTATCACGTGGGAGGGCTTCTAGCAGTGCAGACTGGGAACTTCAGCATTTCTCAGCAAGATGAAAATAAATTTTTCATCTCTGCTATTTTAAGATGGAATTTTAAAAAAGGAAAAAAAAAAACCCACAAGGTGAGGGATGTAACTCTAAAAAGTTATATGCCTTTGGGTCATTAAAATGAATGCCCAATTCCTGGTTGTTTAATAAGCACCTCAGGTTGTAGATCATATATGCTTCTAATTTGGGCTGTTGATGGTAGATTTAATTACGCAGCACACTCCTTTCCTATACTAGTCATTCCCAGAATCTGTTTTGCAGAATATTGATTTTAAATATTATTAAATGGAGATTTGAGAAAAAATTTCAAGGCCAAATTTTGCTCAGCCTATGCTGACTATAAACTAAAAAGTGCTCAGAGCCTTAAACATACAAATATGCATTGTACATGAGTTTCAATACAATTTTTATGGCTACTACTCCCCGTCTACCCTATTACTTTGAAAAACCTTGGAGCATTAGTTTCAGGGGACACAGTGTTGTCATGATTGCTATAGGTAATGCTACATCCATATATCCTTTTTGATTCTTGTTAGCCTATTATGAAAATCCATTTCTTTTTATGTATTTTCCATTGAAGTAATTATGAAAGTCTTAATCCTGATGAACATAAAATGAGCTCTTTATTCCCTTAGGCAAAAGAAAGTAACTAGACTGTTTCATTTTGGAATTTCTTTCTAGCTGAGGTCTTTTTTTTTTTTTTTTTTTTTTTTTTTTTTTTTTTTTTTTTTTTTTTTTTTTTTTTTTTTTTTTTTTTTTTTTTTTTTTTTTTTTT